>CAUYLG010045455.1:0-56827 GCA_963573385.1 Cacajao melanocephalus | reverse complement strand
CTGATTTCAGGCACTTTAAGGCATTATTTAAAAGTCTTTTCTTTCCCTTTTTTTTTTTTTGATTGTTGATTTAAAAGTTCTTTCTACTACCTTGTTCACTTTTTTTACCATTCCCTTTACAATTGTTTTGATGTTTCTTCTACCGAGCTCAGTCTGCTTTTTGTATGCAGGCAGCCAACAGGATACAAACTATAAAGTATGTCTTGCCTAACTTACTGTTTCTTTTCTTGGATGTAGAGAATAAGATGCTTAGATGTAGAGAATAAGAATCTAAAAGCGTAGGTTTTTTCATTTTCTGAAAAAAAAAAAAAAACCCATGCTACACAGGTTAGCCTAAAATTTTTAAATGAATGCAGCTGTCCTATGTCATACTTTAGTCACAGGCCCTTTGAACAGAGTCAAAGCCTAGCTGCGCCAATGTCTTCTTGGCTGGAAATGGACAGTGGCATTGCCTGGATTCTCATTGCTTTCCTGGCCCAGATCAGCACATCTTCCCACACCCACACCCAGTCCTGCTCTTCCCCTTGAGTGAAAGGCAAGAAATAATCAGGCCTGAATAAGGAAATAAAGGCCAAGACACTATTTCAGTGGCCTTAGACTCTTCATCAACCAGAAACACTAATGGTCCCTGGTTTCCTTCTGGCCATTGTTCAGGACCAGCAGCAGCACCACTACTTCAGCCTCCTTTATTCATGCACACACACAAAAATTCATCCTAAATAATTGCTCAGTAAATTCTCCTTTCCGTGTGTTCCTTTTACTAAGAAGGACAAAATGTATACATGAGGGAAATACATTTCCCTCATTTACTCACAACCGTATTAATGAACGTTACGGAATATTTGCAATGTATTAGGATAAACTGTAGGATTATCTTTTTTAAAGGAAATGTGCTAAACTTAGTCATAAGCAATGAGTCAGTCTCATTCCAGAAATCATTCAGAGGTGCCATATGAGCAAAGGTAACGAGAACTTCTTCATGGAAATATGCCAAAAACAATATACAGAATAAGAAGCCACTCCAGGCTATTTTATGTCTAAATATAAATAATAAGAACAATATTATAAACTGTGGACATGAAGAAACTTAAATGAGAGTGCCAGTAAATGTTATCCATCCCGGTAGAACAACAACTTGCCAAGGCTTGGGGAGAAACTGCATAACTGCTACTGTTACTAATAAAGAGGAGGGATTTGGATTTTCATGTAGGCGGAAATGCTATCTATATATGTACGTGACATGAGACAGCAAGGAAGACAGACAGCATCATCCTTATAGTAAGCATCCAGGAAAACAAGGTTCAAACAGGGCCTTGGACTCTATGCTTCTTCCCGAAAAGAAGAATCAGTTTTCCACTTGAATCTGCCATCAGGACACTTAGTATTCCACTAAGAATAATTGCCTTAATCACAACGAGGCACATAACACAAAGGAACAAGGGAAGCAGCATCCAGTCTCAGGTTTCAAGATTAAATCACAGCAATGTGATGAACAGGGCAGAGATTCCTGCCTGTTTTGTTCATTGATATGTCCTAAGTGCTTATAATGGTCTCTGAACATAGTAGGTGATCAATAAATATTTACTAGATGAATGCATGATGAATGAATAGGCAATGATTCAACCTTATTCACACTGAAGGATGAACTATTTCTTGGAATATGTAAGCATCGGCCGTTTTGCAAAATGTTTTCAAAGTATGGTAAATAGCCACCTTTGCTCACTATTCAGCTACCAAATATTTTATCTAAAATATATTTAAAGCAAGGACATAAGCATAGTTATGTTGTTAAAAAAAATAACAAATAAGTGTTGTGAACCTACTATGTGCAAATCACTGTAACCTGTAAGAGTATGAGCTCTGATATAAGAAGCAAATCACAGGTATGCGACAAAAGAGAAATGACATACACAAAAGAAGATTAGCAGATTTTGGATACCACAAAGAAAAAAAAAATGACCCTTGTTTTAACTATCTGGGCCTTGGTAGGTAGTAACTAGAAGCTCATATCAAAAATCTACCCTTCAGGTTTCAATGTTTTTTCTACCTGGTTAGCCTGTATCAGTTGGGATTTGGTCAAGAAAACAGAAATCACTCTAGGTATCTCAAGAAGGAAGGGATTTAATACAGAGAATTAGAGCCCTTACAGAAAACCACTATAAAGACTAGAAGAAGAAACATCAGGGAAGCTATTCATAGTTTTCGGAACATCAGGACATTCAGAGATCAGAACAAAACCTCTGCTAATGATCTCAACTTCCTGTGGACAAGAAGAAACTTAAAAAGCACCAAAGTGGATGATTTCCAGAAGAATACCTACACGCTTCGGGCAAAGTTTCATGTCTACTCTTTGCCAAGGTTTGTTTATCTGCTTACCCACAGCTGCTGAGTCAATGACGGCCTCTCCTCTTTTGCCTTCTGTTTTCTACTCTAAATCTCAAGGAGCCCTTCATACATAGGACCTGAATTGGAAGTCTGGTGACAAAGCAGTTTGGAAAATGTAATTTCCAGGCTTCCAGATCCTACAAGATAAGGGGGAAAATAGATGGGAGTAGGACAATTGCTAACATAAAAACAAAATCCAACGCAAAGATTGAGGTTAAGTCAATCATCAAATGTAAATGGTTTTCATCCATCATGTGGACTCAGTCACTCTCCTGTTAATGTTTTGTTGTGGTTGTCTTTCTAAAACTCTCGTATTTGGCTGGGTGTGATGGCTTATGCCTGTAATTCCAGCACTTTAGGAGGCAATAGTGAGTGGATCACCTGAAATCAGGAGTTCAAGACCAGCCTGGCCAACATGGTGAAACCCCATCTCTACTAAAAATACAAAAAATTACCCAGGTGTGGTGGCAGGCACCTATAATCCCAGCTACTCAGGAGGCTGAGGCAGTAGAATCATTTGAACCTGGGAGGCGGAGGTTGCAGTGAACCAAGATTGCGCCATGGCAGTCCAGCCTGGGCCACAAGAGCAAAACTCCATCTCAAAAATAAATAAATAAATAAATACTCTCATAGTCAAAAATCCCTCTAGCATCATCACAGAAAGATGCATGCACTGAGTAGAACGTACTGACTACAGTTTTGCTGTGCAGCATGGACAAAACCTTGTAAGCAGTTTGCCTGCACACTTCTTGGGGAACTGCGTTTCAATTAAGCTTTATTTCCACTAGAGTATGTTGCCTGATGCTCTGGGAGGACATGGCAACCTGGAGAGGAAAGGGTGGAAATTCTCAGGGAAGATATGCAGGAGTGGATTGAAACGTAGTAGGTTCTCTGAGCAGAACAGACAGCAGTGGGACATCAGGGCAATGGAAAAACGGCATGCGATAAGCCTCCACTAGAATTTAACAGGACGGGGAACGTGAGTCTCTCTCAACTACTTCTCACGTTTTCTTGTATCCACTCAAGAGACCTTCATTATGAGTTCTCTTTTTGGTTAGTGAGATCTGTTGGGGGGAAATGGGATACCCTAGAAGTAGGACTAAAGAGAAGATAGAGAAGAGAACAATAGACGGTGGTCATATTCCTCTCATTTAAAACAACACAGAACAAAAGAATAGTTTCCATCAGCTCTCCCAACGTGCGGCTCCCAGTTGAGTCTCCCTGGCAGTGCAAAGAAGGGTAAGCATAAACCACCTCACCTCCGTGCACATCCTGGCCACTCCCTTGCCCTCGGTTCCTCTCTCTACGAGGGAGTTTCCCTGGCCACCCAGGCTGTGAGCAATGTTCTGCTCTGGAGGGAATGTCTCTGGGAACAGGATTATGGCCGGCCCTGTAACCCTGCCCTCCCTCTTCTCACTCATTTCCTTGGGCTAGGGAGTGCTGAAAACCAAGAACAAGTATCAGGTTCTTATTTTGATCTGCAAACTAAGAAAAATACTCTTTTATCTTTTTCTCTCCAGTCCTTAGAGAGTTTTTCTCCTGTAAGTGTAATGGAAATTCAGGCTCCAAAAAGCCACCTAGGAAGATGACCCAGGGCTGGCCCAAGAAGCCACACCCTCTTCTCTCTGGCACATACAGCAATAATTGCACCAGCGGGCTTGGCCAAAAACAACATGTGGCTGTGCAAGAAGAGAAAGGGTGAGAAAATGCATTAAGATTATTAAGTTGCTGCTTCTTCACTGAGTTCCCTTACTAAAGGTGAGTGACGATAAGTACTTGAAGAGCAAAAATACACTGAGAACTAGCCAAAGCAGTAGAATCCTATTTTATAGGGCAAGGATGTAGAAAGGAAAGAAAGAATGAGAGAGAGAGGAAGAATAAGAGAGAAAAAGGAGAAAGAGAACTTTCACTTTTTTCAAGGAAAACTAACATCTTGGTCAAGTGCTGTGGCTCACACCTGTAATCCCAGCACCTTGGGAGGCCAAGGTTGGTGGATCACTTGAGGCCAAGAGTTCAAGACCACCTGGCCAACATGATGAAACCCCACCTCTACTAAAAACACACACAAAAAAAATTAGCCAGGTGTGGTGGCAGGTGCCTGTAATCCCAGCTACTCAAGAGGCTGAGGCAGGAGAATCGCTTGAGTTTGGGAGGCAGAGGTTGCAGTGAGCCAAGACCACAGCCCTGAACTCCAGCCTGGGCGACAGAACAAGACTCTGTCTCAAAAGAACGAAAAAATCTCTAGTATGAGGAATGAGGAAGACTACCTGAGTTGCATACGCTTTCACATACATTAGCAGCACGGAGAAAAGACTGAAAATAAGTTGATAATATTTCTGTTTTCAGTGTGTTCATTTTCCCAACCTGAGGGTTGGAGTGCTTCAGTTTATGTTTTTCCCCATTATATAATGTAGAATGTAATTAAGGAAGAATCATTACTGGACTAATCCTCTCCTTATATTAATTCTCTATAATAATGAATGATCAGTTATAAGGGAAAAGGGATTAAAATTGAAAGGTCGAGCAAACATAACCACAATTATGTGATTGTAAGAATAACTTTCCATGAAGCTAACAGATGAAGATTCTGTGTTACAGAGACTTTCTTTATGTTTATCATGCACTAGTTTTAACCAGAAGTCGATCATGCTACATGGCTAAATAGACTGATACGAACCCAACTATCCCCAAATTGGAAAGACAATAAATGTATGAGGCCTAAAAACTGCTGGATTATTTTGAGTAAGAATTAGACTCAAAATCAGAAATGCAAATGAGAACTATTATTTCTATATCTCTTTAATTGACTGGTACCCTCTGCCATCAGATTTACCACCTCAGAAGCTTACATGAAATTATAAAACCTAGAAAAATGGTAAAGGCAGAGAAAAATTCCAGTAGACGTATTTTTGAAACTTGATTTTTTTAAAGCTCCTCTCTGAAATAAATCTCTAAATGTCACTACTTTCAGAATGCATCTAACAAGAGAATTCCAAAATAGCTTTTTTTTTTTTTTTGAGACTTGCCCAGGACAATGTTATATGAGTGTCTTCAATAAAGCCTGTCCTAATATACTAGAAGCATTTCTGAACTGTTGAATCATCACCATCAAAACAAAACCGTATATTCAGAGAAGTAGGTTTTTCCTCCTGCAGTCACCTTTTCCTTCCTTTTTTGGAGGTCATGCAGGAGACAGGGTCTCTCTCACCCTATCAACCTGCAGCTCACTGCAGCCTCTACCTCCTGGGCTCAAGCAATTCTCCTGCCTCGCCCCACAAAGTGCTGGGATTAAAGGTGTGAGTCATTGCAACCGCCTTCCTTTCACTTTTGATGACAATTTCAAGATTATTTTCAGCTTTTGTTTTTCTCCATAGCGTTTTCCTTCAGGGACTCCATTGAAGTTTTATGAGAGAGAAGTCTTCATTGCCCAGGACAGTCTCAAACATTGTGCAAATTTAGTAATCCTGGTCTTTGTTCACTAAATCAAGTAACATCCCCCAAATGCTGTCAGGAAAGTGGAACTCATGGAGTTGAGAACCACAATGTTTCCATATGAACAACTGTTGTTTATCATAGCCCTGAAGGCAATTTACACTTCTTATGGCTGAGACAGCGCAATTCTTAATCATAATGCACATTTTCTCTGAGAGCGTAGACATCTCTGTTCAAGGCATGGTTCCTTCTGAGAACCATTCTTACCATTAAACATGACCATGGCTATTTAGTATTTTCTTTTTTTAATTGTGTACTTTTAAAGTGTATAATTATTTAGTGTTTTCTTATCTTTTTTGAAGACACAAACAAATATAGAAGTAGATTTATTTATTTATTTAATTTTTAAAGAGACAGGATCTCTCTGCAGCACAGTGGTACAATCACAGCTCACTGTACCTTGAACTCCTGGGCTCAAGGCATCCTCCTGCTTCAGCCTCCCCAGTAGCTAGGACACATGCCATTACACTCAGCTAATTTTTTTTCTTTTTGGAGAGATAGGGTCTTGCTATGTTGCCCAGGCTGGTCTTGAACTCCTGGCCTCAAGTGATCCTCCTGCCTCAGCCTCCCAAAGCACTGGAACTTCAGGCATAAGGCATGACACCAAACCTGGAGGTAGAGTTTAATGTGTTTCCTTCACCTAGGAGTTCACTCCCAGGTTATATCAACCCAACCTTGGTCACATTCTAGCACTTTCTCATCTGAAATACAAATTAATGTGTTTCCCAGATCTTACTATTGTACCAATTATATTCTCTTCAAGAAAACAACTATCAGTTCTAGTGAGAGAAACTATTTTATTCATTGAGATCTTTTCCTGGCAATATATGTGGTGTGTCCATCCATTGGGCTGACTTCAGAAAGCTTAGAAGAGGACTTCTTAGGCTCAGAAATATTTCCCAGAAGGAAAGATAAATTGCCACCCAGTAGACAACACGGAGAAACTACAGATTAGAAAGAAAGTAAGCCACCCTGATGCCACTTAGACATTATCTCATCGATCGTGCTAAGGCCTTCACAAGCTATGTTTTGAACATTTGTGTTGCTTGTGATGATGATCCTGTCACTTCTCAGGTATTACTTTTTAAGAATCTTCCATTATTCCAATTATTCAGCATAAGGACAGAAAATAAGGAAATGTTTAACTCCCTGTAATGTTTGGAGAGAGGAAAAAAAAACCTTTTCTTTCTATGCACAGGTTATGGTCTTGGCATAACAATAAAACACATTTAAATAGCACTGCAAAAAATGAAAAAAAAAATCACTCTCAATTCTACTTAGCTCCAAAAGTGACTTTTTATTTTTTCATGTACTTTCCAGACCTTATCTAAATTGCAGTCATGGTTTACATATCATTATGTATTATGCTTTTAAAAAAACACCATATCACAAAAGTATATATGTTTTCTGTCTTCTTACCTTATTTACAGTTATTATGTTTAATGGTTAAATTGTAGTCCCTCTTTGTGATACACTATAATTTACTAAATAATTCTCTTGTTTTTGAATATTTAATTTTTTATGTCAGTTTTTTGGTATTACTGATAAAAACATCTGTCTTACATCTGTCAAAATATTTCCTTAGGAAAAATTCTCTTGGGTAGTATTACTTGGTCAAAGCAACATTACAAAGTAGTATTACAAAGGTCATCTTTATAGCCTTTACTAAATGTTATCCTATCCTTCAAAAGGTGGCTATGCCAACTTGAAATGCTCCTTGCTACATATCCATAGCCAAACTTCACCCTCACCTCAGGTACCATAAAATAGTAACTCTGAACTGCATTTCTTTGGTTACTAACGAGCACACCCTTCCTTTGGTTTAACTATGCTCTAATTCCCTCACCTCTCTTTTGTAAAGCTGAGCACATAACAGCAGTTCATGGATTACTGTTCCCTCCATCTAGAGTTAAGCCAAACTGAAGAAGAATACTCAAGGAAGACAGAGAAAGTATCACTTGCTCTTTATTTGGATGAACATTTTCCTGACTTCCTCCCATGCTGTAAAGAAAAGAAAAGCCCAAGTATTTTGTGAAAAAACCTGCATAATAAATTCATTAACTGCACAATAAGTTAATGTTCCTTTGGCTACACCAAACAGAAATTTACCCTAGTTAACCAAAATAAATAGAATTTACAGAAAGTACCTTGGTAAGTCTAATAGAATATAAGGAAAAAGGTCTGGGTCATATGGTCTGTCATTTGAGATACATTTTACTGCCAATAACAAAAAATTTGACTAACAGTGGCTTTAGAAATAAAAAGCTTTATCTGGCAAAATAACATTCTAGATATTTAGAGGCTGGTTTTGCCACTGAACAATGTCATCAAGGAGCCAAACATTTTTTGTGCTTTCATTTAACCAGACTCATTCTGTCAGTCATTCTTACAGTTGGTAGCCGCATAGCCACAAGATGGTTGCCTTAACACCGGCATGCCATTCAAAGTCAGGAAGCAGGAAGCAGGTGTGGTGGCTAAGGCAGGGAGAGAGCTCTCATTATTTCTCTTTTATTTTCAAGGAGCAATAAGCATTTCCCAGAAAACCCTCAGCAGACCCCCTCATGTCTCTTTAGATAGAACTGGATTTATAGTTATTACTAAATAGTTTATAATTATCATTAGATAGAACTGGGCTATGGCTTTATGACTATCCCTAGACTAGAAGTTGGGCCCATTTTCCATGAAATCAATGAGTAATTTAATGTTGATACCACAGGTAAATTGTGGTGTCTGATGGTGAATAAGAATGGAACTGAGTCTCTTGGTAGGTAACCATCATGTGTGCTACAGGGGCAAACCAGGAAGTTTGTGGATCTTTCTTTCTTACACGAATGGGTTTTCATCAGCAAGAGACCCAAATCTCTTTTTTTCTTAGGTCAAACATCAGATTTCTAAGAGAAAGAGTCTTATTGCTCTGATTGGCCTACCAGAGATAATCACAAAGTGGAGGGCTGGCTTCTGGTGCCTCTTCTGGTGATTCACAGCTGGGAAAGGGGACAGCATTGGCCCTCAAAAAATGGGAATTGTCTTGATCCGGAGAGAAACACCACGGACATCCCTTACATCTAAGCTAAATGAAATATCATCAAAAGATATTTATTGATGATATAGTTTTGATCTGTGTCTCCACCCAAATTTCATGTTCAATTGTAATCCCCAATGTTGGAGGTGGGACCTGGTGGGGGCAGTGATCAGATCTTGGGAGCAGTTTCTCAGGAATGGTTTCACAGCATCCCCCCGGGAGCTGTTATGATAGCAACTGAGTTCTTGTGAGATGTGATTGTTTTAAAGTGTGTAGCTCCTCTTCCCCTCTCTCTCTTTCTCCTGCTCCTGCCATGTAAGACGTGCCTGCTTCCCCTTTACCTTCCACCATGACTGCTAGTTTCCTGAGGCTCTCCCAGAAGCTGAGCAGATGCAGAATGCTTCTAGTACAGTCTGCAGCCAAGTAAACCTCTTTTCTTTATAAAGTGCCCAGTCTCAGGTATTTCTTCATAACAATTTAAGAATGTACTAATACAATTTTAGCTTCCTAACTTGTATAAAGAATTGTACCAAATCCTATGGAGACATAATCTGTAAGCTTTGGTCCTTGCCCCCAAAGAGACTGCAATCCATTTGAGGAGATGCCTGGTGTAACAACACCACGGGAGTAGATGAGTGCTAATTTTAAGTTATAGACAATAAATGCTTTTCCCCTAGCAAGCTTTGTTGAAAATAACAGGACAGAAACTAAGTTAAGTGGAGGAAAGGCCTGGAAATGTTTAATCCACTCAACCAGCCCTTATGTAGCCAGCCATGCCACAGCTTTCTTAGTCACCCAACACCCTCAGGTCATGGCCTCTTCTAATGCAGGTTATTTTGGTGGTACGGGCCAACAATAGGGTCTTATAGGTTGCCTCAGGAAATTCTGTTGCTAACAAGCAGCCTTCATCTTCCTCACCTTCTCTTGCCTTTTTAAAGACATTCAACTCTTTCACACCTGCCCCATGCTCTCATTTTCAGAGGGGATAATAAAAACTCGATTATTAGGAGCAAAGGTTTTTAAAACCTCTTCTATAGCCACAAAACAAGAACATAGTATAAGATACAGGATTCTGCTACTGATCTGCTCTGAGATAAGCAGCAAGTTACTTTATTTATTTATTTAGAGATGGAGTTTCACTTTTGTTGCCTAGTCTGGAGTGCAGTGGCGCAATCTCGGCTCACTGCAACCTCCACGTTCCGGGTTCAAGCGATTCTCCTGCCTCAGCCTCCCGAGTAGCTGGAATTACAGGCATATGCCACCACGCCCAGCTAATTTTGTATTTTTAGTAGAGACAGGGTTTCTCTATGTTGGTCAGGCTGGTTTCGAACTCCCAACCTCAAGTGATCCGCCTGTCTCAGCCTCCCAAAGTGCTGGGATTACAGGCATGAGTCACAGCACCTGGCTGCAAGTTACTTTCTATGCTGAAAAAAATTACTTAAAGAAAAAAGAATATGATTAGTCTCTTTCCCACCTTTGCAACCAGGTTCCTGGTCAAGATTACTGAGATGATCCCCAGAAAAGTTGGTAATATTTTACAAAATATGTTATGATACTGTGAAGTCTTACTACAAAATATAACAGAGTTTAAATGGATTTGTTGTATGTTCTCTCTTCTTTAGAGAGTTAATAACTTTTCAGTTAGAAAATCCAGTTACTGAAATCTATATAATTTCTCTTGGCCATTGGAGAATTCAATAACACTATAAATCTAATTTTTTTTTAAAATGCTCACACCATAAATGAATTATAGTCAGCAGGACTAAGACCTAGGTTGGAAATGCTGCTACCATCTGAGATTACTTATGAGCCAAAAACAAATTGCTTAAACCAAACAGACTCCCAAAAGCCTTGGAGTAGTATTTGCATTGAAAATTCGGTTAATATTTTTATTCCCAACTTAAGCACCCAGATCTGGATCCATTATTATCACATAGAGGTTCTTGTTTATAAATCATTAAATGGTATTTAGGACTTTCTGCAGGAAGCATACCCTTAGTAACAAGAAGACTCCGTAAAAATTTCTTTTTTTTGGAAAAAACAATTGAAGTCAAGAAAAGGGGAGGATTTCCCATTTACTAGACTACATTATTTCTACAGGCAGCTGAAAAACTCCTCTTTCTTTGTAAAGACTTCCTTGATCCCATAAATTAGCAATTAACTTCTCTGTGTTGGAGACTACCAAGGCTAAAATTTTTCATCTCTTTCTAGTATATATTTGAATCACTTACATTATTGATAGTTATTTATCCATTAATCTTCCTCATCAAAGTTATAGTTTCTTTGGGAAACAAGTCCTTCCACATTTTTGACTTCTTCCCACCCCCACCAGTATCTCCTACTGTGTGTCAGGTATTGTGGTAAGGGCTAGAGAGAAGATGGATAGAAAAATTAGCACAGTTCTTTGTATGTTTTGCTTATAGTCTACAATGGATAAGAGATATGAGTAAATAAGCAGCAACGTGTCCTTCATCCTCAGTAGGAGTCCATGTGTTCAGCGAGGGTTTGTTTCAGTGGCATGCCTGCACTGAGTGCCTCAAAGGCAATATTCTATAGCTAACATGAAATGTGTTATGTTTGTTGGGTAGCATTCTCTTTGAGGGTAAATAGGAATTCCTGGAAAGCTGAAGAAGTTCAAACGTTAGTTCCTAGTTTTTGATAAGAATGATGTGAGCTTCACATCCAGACTTTAGAGGCATTAAACTGAAAACGGTCCCCAAAGGCATCTTGAAGGTTTGGGATAGGGGGCAGGAAACTCTAATCTCCTCCAACTCCCCAGATTTGCTGACTATTGCTTTTAATGAATGTCTTTCTACATATTCCTAAAGTTAATTGCTTATCCTAACACGTATGTGAGCTTCATCATTCCTGAGGAGTTTAATGAACTGGACCTGTGGATGTGCCTTGCCTGAAAGGGAATCCAGGAAGCTATGAAAACACAAAGCCAGAACACACAACCTAGTTTCAACACCCATTCAATATAATTGTGAATAAAAATGTAACTGAACTTGAAAAAAGAAGGATTCAGATACACAAAGAAAATAAAAATGGAAATGGAAATTGATTCATTCATTCAGCTGGTAGTTATTGATGACTTTTTACAGGTATGATTTTATAGTTACGATATCTGTAGCTATTTAGTTTGGGGATTGTTAAATCTGGTAAATACTGAGACTGCTGCCACTTCCTAGAAACTTTATCTGCACCTTGGATAAGCTGTAGGTGAAGGTGAAGTAGGAGAAGATAGAAAGGCTAATTCTCAGGTTCGATCAGCCTGTGGTCTTCTGGCATATTGTGAGCAGAAAGAATACTTTTCCAGTTGTACAAAACAGTGCAAGGGCCAGAGAGGTTGTTAAGAAAACTAATGTTTTGAGACAAATGAAGTAGAAATCTTCAAGAAATAAACTGACAAGAAGTAAATAATCAAATTCTAAGCCAGGCTGGGCATAGTGGCTCGTGCCTATAATGCCAGCACTTTGGGAGGCTGAGGTGGGCTAATCACTTGAGGTCAGGAGTTGGAGATCAGCCTGGGAAACATGGCAAAATCCCATCTCTACAAAATACAAAAATTAGCCAGGCATGGTGGTGGGCTCCTATAATCCCAGCTACTCAAGAGGCTGAGGTAGGAGAATTGCTTGAACCCAGGAGGCAGAGGTTGCAGTGAGCTGATCGCACCACTATACTCCAGCCTGGGCGACAGAGCGAGACTCTATCTCAAAAAAAAAAAAAAGTTGTAAGCCAATGTGAAATAACTCTTCCATTAGTTCAACTAACGTATGCCTACTGCTTCAAAGCAGCTTTTTGTCTTCATATCCCAGCCCAACTTCTCAAAGGGATAAAACAGAAGACATAAACACACACACAGATTTCCAATCTGGATAAGATGGCATGCTGTCATTTTTTCTTCTCAACTATAAAGTCTAGAAAAGGCATGAGAGACAACCAAAGGACAACTCTGAGACATGGTTGGAAGGCAAGCTGATTTGGGACCCCAGGGGGAAAGAAACAACATGGTGGTGGGGCATCTGTCATCTCTGCCACCCAACAGAAGGCCATCCAGGCCTATCATTTCCCAACTCCCTACGTAGCTGTGGAAGGCAGCACTGTAGGCCCATTCCTCTCCTCTGATGGCATCAGGCAAACCTAACTCCACAAAGAAGGCCATCAGTTGGAAGCCCTGTGGCTACGGGAGGCACTTTCCTTCCCTGTAGGGACTGCCACCTGGGTTTTCTGCTAAGAAAGACCGAGGTAGGTGGTAGAAATAGCAAGACAGAGCTAGTGACAGCAAGGAGCTCGATTCAGGAGGCCTCTTTATTCCTATGGGCCAAGACCCCTTTAGCCAGAGACACAGAAGCAGCCAGGGGACACTGACAGGGACATCTACTCCACCCCTCCTCACCAAGAGTCACTCAGCATCTGGATCTGGGGACAACCCTTCCATTCCCTCAGCCAGCACCAGCAGGGAGTAACGGGAGCCTGATATCAGGGACAGCTGATAAAGCAGCAGACCAAAATAATAGAGCAAAGGCTCTAGAAAGTAAACTGCCATTGGAACCACTGCCCACAAAATTAGGCCAGGACCTGCATGATAAACCTGAACAGAGTGAACTCCTGCTTAAACAAAAGACTTAAATGAGACTCAGAGTCTCCTAACATAATTGCCATAATATTCAGGATACAATCAAACATCACTGTCATACCCTAAAACCAAGAAAACCGCAATTTGAATATGAAAAAGACAATCAACTGCTGCCAAAACCAAGAAAAAAAATAGAGGTAGTAATTATCTGACAAGGATTTTAAAGAAGGCATAGTACAAATGCTTCAACAATCAATCAATTCTCTTGAAACAAACAAAAAAATTAATAGAAACTCTCAGCAAAGAAACGGAAGTTGCTCTTTAAACAAACCAACTAGAAATTGTAAAGCTGAAAAATTCAGGCCGGTGCAGTGGCTCACACCTGTAATCTCAGCACTTTGGGAGGCAAAGGCGGGTTGGTTAACGAGGTCAGGAGTTCAAGGCCAGCCTGGCCAATATGATGAAATCCCATCTCTATTAAAAATACATAAAAACATTAGCCAGGCATAGTGGTGGGTGCCTGTAGTCCCAGGTACTCAGGAGGCTGAGGCAGGAAAATTGCTTGAACCCAGGAGGCAAAGGTTGCAGTGAGCCAAGATCACGTCCCTGCACTCCAGCCTGGGCAACAGAGCGAGACTCTGTCTCAAAAGAAAAAAAAAGAAACTGAAAAATTTAGTAACAGAAAAATTATATTTAAACTCAGTAGATGGGCTCACTAGTAGAGTAGAGATGACAGAGGAGAGATGGGAGAAAACCGGCAGGAGGTGATTGAATTATGGGAGTAGGTCTTTCCTGCACTGTTCTCATGATAGTGAGTCTCCTGTTTTAAAAAAGGGAGTTTTCCCGCTCAAGCTCTCTTCTCTTGTCTGCCAACAGCTTTGCCAAAAATACTGATAGTGACATGAACAGTAAGGTCCAGGCTGAAGTGATCACAAATGGAGATGAGGGACTTGCTGAGAAATGGAGCAAAGGTGACCCTTGCTGTGTTTTAGCAAATAGACTAGCAGCATGTTGCCCCTGTCCTAGAGATTTTTGGAACTTTGAAATTGAGAGAGATAATTTAGGGTATCTGGTGGATGAAATTTCTAAGCAGCAAAGCATTCAAGAGTAACTTGGGTGCTGTTAAAGGCATTCAGTTTTATAAGGGAAGTAGAGCATAAAAGTTCAGAAAATTTGCAGCCTGACAACGCAATAGAAAAGAAAATCCCATTTTCTGGGGAGAAATTCAAGCCAGCTGCAGAAATTTGCATAAGTAATGAAGGACTGAATACTAGTTCCCAAGACAATGGGGAAAATGTCTCCAGGGCATGTCAGGAGTCTTCATGGCAGCCTATACCATCACAGGCCCGGAGGCCTAGGGAAAAATGGTTTTGTGAGCCGGGTCCAGGGTCCCAGCGCTGTGTGCAGCCTAAAGATTTGGTATCTCGTGTCTCAACCTCTCCAGCCAAGGTTGAAAGGGGCCAATGTAGAACTCAGGCCATGGCTTCAGAGGGTGCAAGACCCAAGCCTTGGCAACATCCACTTGGTGTTGAGCCTGTGAGTGCACAGAAATCAAGAATTGAGGTTTCAGAACCTTCGTGCAGATTTCAGAAGATGTATGGAAACACCTGGATGTCCAGGCAGAAGTTTGCTCCAGGAGTGGGGCAAAACATTTCTCTTCCCCATTGCCCTAGCAGAGGTTCTCCTTCATGGAGCCCCCACACAGAGTCCCTACTGGGGCATCACCTAGTGGAGCTTTGAGAAGAGGACCAACATCCTCCAGACCCCGGAATGGTAGATCCACTGACAGCTTGCAACATGCACCTGAAAAAGCCACAGACACTCAATGCCAGCCTGTGAAAGCAGCCAGGAGGTAGGCTGTACCCTGTAAAGCCACAGGGGCAGAGCTGCCCAAGACCATGAAAACCCACCTCTTACATCAGCATGACCTGGATGTGAGACATGGAGTCAAAGGAGATCATTTTGGAACTTTAAGGTTTGACTGCCCAACTGGATTTCAGACTTGCATGGGACCTGCATCCCCTTTGTTTTGGCCAATTTCTCCTATTTGGGACAGCTGTATTTACCCAAATGCCTGTACCTCCATTGTTCCTAGGAAGTAACTAACTTGCTTTTGATTTTACAGGCTCATAGGAGGAAGGGACTGGCCTTGTCTCAGATGAGATGTTGGACTGTGGACTTTTGAGTTAATGCTGAAATGAGTTAAGAATTGGGGGAACTGCACTTTGGGAGGCCGAGGCAGGTGGATCACAAGGTCAGGAGATCGAGACCATCCTGGTCAACGTGGTGAAACCCCATCTCTACAAAAAATACAAAAATTAGCTGGGCATGGTGGCACATGCCTGTACTCCCAGCTACTTGGGAGGCTGAGGCAGTAGAATTGATTGAAGCCAGGAGGTGGAGGTTGTGGTGAGCCAAGACCATGCCATTGCACTTCAGCCTGGGTAACAAGAGTGAAACTCCATCTCAAAAAAAAAGAAGAATTGGGGGAACTGCTGGAAAAGCCTCATTCGTTTTAAAATGTGATGACAAGCGATTTGGGAGGGGGCAGGGGCAGAATGATATGGTTTGGCCATGTCCCCACCCAAATCTCATCTCAAATTGTAGCTCTGACAATTCCCATGTGTCAGGGGAGGAACCTGGTACGAGACGAATGAATTACGGGAGTAGGTCTTTCCTGTGCTGTTTTGGTGATAGTGAGTCTCAAGAGATCTGGTAGTTTTAAAAAGAGGAGTTTCCCTGAATAAGCTCTTTTCTCTTGTCGGCCACCATGTGAGTTGTGCCTTTCACCTTCCACCATGATTGTGAGGCCTCCCCAGCCATGTGGAACTGTAAGGCCAATAAACCTCTTTCTTTTGTAAATTTCCCAGTCTCGGGTATGTCTTTAACAGGGGTTATGGTTAGATTGTGATGCCATGGCCTTTAAGATAAGGCTGTTCACAGGTGTAGCTTACTGGGATGAAGATGGCACCATATTATTCCATTCAATGATCGTGCTAAAAACCGTCTTCACAACAAAATAGAGCTCTTCATTCAGGGGAAAAAGAAATCAGCATACAGGTTAAGTGGGATTTCTCAATGCTAAGTTTAAATTGGAAGTAAAAGTCACAGAACATTTAAAGAAATATGAGCAAGTGACTGCTTGTCATGGCCAGGCCCATTGGCTCACACCTATAATCCCAGAAATTTGGGAGGCCAGGGTGGGAGGATAATTTGAGCTTAGGAGTTGAAGACCAGCCTGGGCAACATAGCAAGACACTGTTTATATTAAAATAATCATAATAAAGTAAAGTTATTGCCTCGGTTTTCCTTCCCTGTTAATAATGACAGCTTGGTTGAAATCTACTCAACTTCTTCTCCAGGCTTGTTTCTCCCCAGCCCACCCTGAATTTTCTTTCAATGTTAGGTCCTCCCTTGGATTTTTGTGCCAGGTTGGTGGCAAAAGCCAGAGCACTGCTCTCCTTGCCACTGCCTCCTTTCTTTACCCTGTGTTGGAGGTGGCTCCACCTGAGAAGGTGCTTGGTCAACAAGACATTCCTTTTCAAACAACTGCTCTGCTCCTTTCTTCTCTGGGGCTCTTGCCTATGGCCAGAGAGGAAAAAAAAAAAAAAAAGAGAGATTGCATGGTAGCACAGGAACATGTGTCCCAGGCATTTCTTCTGCCTTTTCCTCCTGAGCACCAGTCTCCCTGACAGTCACCCTATTAACCTTTCCTGTCTTACTGTGTTCCAGTTGGAGAACAGTTCACCACTGGCCCCTTCCCTTCTTTCTGACTTTTAAAACTTTGCCTCCAAAAAGTGAAGACATTCTTATGATACTGCAGGTCAAAAGTACTTTTTCATTTTGTTTTTGAAATTCCTTTGAAAGGTAACAATTGGTTTAATTTGCCTTAGCAATACCTCTGAACCAAATGTTAAAAACTATCTTTAAATAAGCATAGAACCTTTAATCAGGAAGGCTACTGGTTTACATGTAGAAATATAAAATTTATTAGAGTCTCTTAATATTCCCTTTAATTTTAATTGCTGAATATCCATTTCTATTTTCTTTAAGAGATTAGACTTTTACATTTATCTCTTTAAACTCTCTGGAAATAAGTTTGATATAATGATATGATTTATTTTGATATGACGAAGGTTTAAAATCTGTTAAATTTTTAGTTACAAAAGCAATGTACTCTCATTGCAAAATATAAAATATATAAAAATTTACAAAGTAAAAAAAAAAAAAGAAAAGCAGGGTTCTCCTTTCCCAAAACCTACACTGGAAAAAAACAAATTTCAAGTTTCTTAAGAAGATTCAGTCTTCACTGGGCATGGTAGCTTACACCTGTAAGTCCAACACTTTTGGAAGCTGAGACAGGAGGATTCTTTGAGCCCAGGAGTTTGACACCAGCCTGAGCGATATAATGAGACCCCATCTCTACAAAAAAATTTAAAAATTAGCCTGGGCATGGTAGTGCATGCCTGTAGTACCAGCTACTCAGGAGGCTAAGGCGGAAGGAGCACTTGAGCCCACGAAGTTGAGGTTGCAGTGAGCTGTGATTGCATCACTGCACTCCATTCTTGCAACACATCAAGACCTTGTTTCAAAACCTTAATCTTAAGTACATATCATTACTCTTCCTTTACCTTTCACCTTCCACACATTTTCCCATGCATATACAAATGTATATAATGTATATAAATTCATGTCTGTGCACTCATTAAACACAAAATATGTGTGCATATACAATGCTTTAAAGAAAAATTGGATTTGGCCATATGGCTCTTAATAGTTCATGAATTTTTTTTTTTTTTTTTTTTTTGACAGGGTCTCACTCTATCACCAGGCTGAAGTGCAGTGGCGCGATCCCAGCTCACTGCAACTTCGGTTTTCCGGTTTCAAGCAATTCTCCTGCCTCAGCCTCCCGAGTAGCTGGGACAACAGGCATGCACCACCACGCCCAGCTAATTTTTTGTACTTTTAGTAGAGACAGGGTTTCACCATTTTGGCCAGGATGGTCTCGATCTCTTGACCTCGTGATCCACCCACTTTGGCCTCCCAAAGTGCTGGGATTACAGGCGTGAGCCACGGCACCCGGCCATGAATATTTTTTATCATGTGTATTTTGAGATCTATCTGATTTTTCTCACCTGTAGTCTTCCATTTTGTGGATTTATCATGATTTAATCAGTCACCTATAAATGTATCTTTAGATTGTTAATAATTTTTAGCTAATAATGTTTCAAACACTACCCTTATACATACAGTATACACTTATTAATTTGTATAAATATTTCTGCTGGATCTATTTATAAGCATAGAATTGTTAGCTCAAAGATAGATATTTTTTAAATGTTAACAGATACTTTCAAAATTGCCCTCCAAAATGATGACATCAATATATAGTACCAACAATGGAGTTGTAAAACTGTTTTTCCACAAAAAGATGCTAAAAACCAACACCCTACATGGCATTCATAATCAATTTTGGAAGAAAATACATAAGCATTAACAACTGGAGGCTATTACACAGCTACTTATGAAAAATGCAAACAAATGTAGCATAAACGAAGATTAATCCCATAAGCTAGAAGGTTATAGTAACTATACATTTGAGTAAATATGAATTTCTTTTAAAAGCATTGATGCTATAGATCTTTTTGTTAGCAAGATACATTTTTTGGCAGCTATTAAAAATAAAGGCTGGGTACCCTGGTTCACACCAGTAATACTAGCACTTTGGGAGACCAAGGCAGAAGGATTGCTTGAGGTAAGGAGTCTGAGACCAACCTAGGCAACATAGCAAGCCTCATCTCTACTAAAACTGAAAATTAGTCAACCTCGGTGGTGGGTGCCTGTAGTCTTAGCTACTCAGGAGGCTGAGGCAGGAGGACCACTTGAGCCCAGGAGGTCAAGGCTGCAGTGAGTCATGAAGATGCCATTGCAGTCCAGTCTGAGTGACAGAGATAGAAGAAAGAAAGAGAGAGAGAGAGAGAGAGAGATAGAGAAAGAAAGAAAAAGAAAGAAAGAAAGAAAGAAAAAGAGAGAGAGAGAAAGAAAGAGAGGAAGGAAGGAAGAGAAAGAAAGGAAAAGAAAGAGAAAGAAAGAAGGAAGGAAGGAAGAAAAGAAGGAGGAAAGAAGGATAGATTATGACAAGAAAATGATTGGGGAAAGTACTGTTATAGATTTTATTTATTTTTTTATTTTTTATTTTTTTAAATGCAGTGGCACAATCTTGGCTCACTGCAACCTCCGCCTCCCAGGTTCAAGCAATTCTCCTGCTTCAGCCTCCTGAGTAGCTGGTATTACAGGCTCCTGCCACTACACCGGGCTAATTTTTGTATGTTTAGTAGAGACAGGGTTTCACTATATTGGCCAGGATGGTCTCGAACTCCTGACCTTATGATATACCCGCCTCTGCCTCCCAAAGAGCTTGGATTACAGACATGAGCCACTGCGCCCGGCCCTGTTGCAGATTTTTAAAGGACTGAAGACTAACCACCAATGTGAAGCTATTAATTGTCTTAGGCATGATAATGGTATGAGAAAAGAATGCACTTAATTCTCAGGAGGTGCATATTGAAGCATTTAGGAATGAATTGTCATGATGTCTGAAACTTACTTTCGAATGTTGCAAAATTTGCCAATTTTTGAATGTAGGTAGAATGTATACAAGTGTTCATTGTACTATTGTTTCAGTTTTTCCCTAGGAGGGAAAATTTCCAAAATAGAAAGTTGGGGAAGAGAGTAAAACTGTGCTCATCTTGCACTGATCATTTTATTTCCTTCTGTGAGATTCTCTGAGTAGAAAAAGAGGTGCCTTTTGGGAATCCACATTAATTTAGATTTTCAAGATTTTTTCTTAAACTGTAATTTCTGTGTACTAAATATTAGGTCAGTTCAATTTACAAAAAAAAAAAAAAATTATCCCTGATCACTAACTCTGCCTTATGAATACATGGCATTTATCTCAAAGGGGATAGAGCTGAGAATGTTAGGAACTTGGGAGAAACCCTCTTCAGTGCTAGAAAGACACATCCAAAGTTCATGCCTGGCCAAGAATGAGCCACTAGAGCTGTCATCACAAAGGGCAGCACATTGCAACTTCTAACACTGCTATAAATGTCCAACTTCATACCAGAGAGCGGTGTGGGCAGAGGATCATCTAGCTCATTACTGCTTAAGCCAAAAGTACTTAACTTGTCCAGACTATTTGAAATATCCACTTATTAGTAAATTTGATGAGTTGATGATGAGTACATCTAGCTCTAGCTGAGTCAACTTTTTGTGGCTTTTCATATACTTACTTACTTAGGAAAATACAGTGGGAAGGTGACTCTTACAATGGTATCCATGAGTAATTTGCTACAAAAGTAATAATGTTCTATCACAAACACAGGATTTGGAGAAAAGGAAATATACATATATATATGACATATAAGTTACCTATAACATAGATATATATTATAATAATTATGTGCATATATTATCTGTATAGTATGCATTTTTATATATAGTATATACACATCTGTATTATATTTTGCTTTTGCTAGCTTTTTCTGCTGATTGTTTTTATTGGTTTGTTCCCTATTTTAATTTTTTTAATTTTTTATTTTTACAATTTTTTGTAGAGACAGGTCTTGCTATGGTGCCCAGGCTGCTCTCAAACTCATGACTTCAAGCTATGCTCCCACCTTGGCCTCCTAAAGTGTTAAGATTACAGGTGTGAGCCACTAATCCTGGCCTAGTTACCTATTTTTAGGTAATCAGTTCTTTCTTAATTATTTCAGTAATGAGAAGAGGTCAGGCGCGATGGCTCATGCCTGTAATCCCAGCACTTTGGGAGACTGAGGCAGGCAGATCATTTGAGGTCAGGAGTTCAAGCCCAGCCTGGTCAACATGGTGAAACCCCGTCTCTACTGAAAATACAAAAATTAGCCAGGTGTGGTGGTGCATGCCTATAATCACACCTACTCAGAAGTCTGAGCAGGAGAATTGCTTGAATCCAAAAGATGGAGGTTGCGGTGAGCTGAGATTGCACTACTGCACTCCAACCTGGGCAACAGAGTGAGACTCTATCTCAAAAAAAAAAATTGTCTTAGTAGTGAGAAGAGTCAGAAATATTTGGAACTGTTTAGTAATTACATTCTGCATAGCAGCCATTTTTCTAAGAATTCAGAAAAAAATTTTAAATTATCTTTTTTCCTTAACCCTCACAGCATTTTGAATAAGTAATAAAAATTTTCAGCATTATTTCTAGACCTATCTATGGATAAGAATGTGGAGGGCTAAAAAGAAAAATGACTTGTCAAACAAAGTTCTCTAGGGGAAATCTAAACATCTAAAACAACAACAAACTCAAGATAATATTTGTCTACATGGTAGAAAAGCACCAAATATGTGGACAACGGCAAATGAATGACTGAATCTCGTTTCATCAGCTGTCCTGTGTTTCCACCATCAAATAGAAGCTAGATTTTATTACAGATGTTATTTTTTTACCTGAAAGATGCAGGACTCATTTTATTTTGTTCATTTTATTTGATTTTACTTATGTGAATTAAATTCACATCAACAATACATAGAATATTTTTCTCAGAACTTGTGTTATGGTTGAAGAACTCTCTGCTATAAGCTTGTGTTTCTCAGAAAAATGGGAGATGATGTAAATAGTAAAACAGATTTTGGTTTAATATCTAAACGTTTTAGAGACAAGAGTGGTATCATTCATTAATAGTTCTCCCTTCCAAACGCATACCCTCCCAAGTGAAATACACAGCCTTTGTGTCCTGAACAGCACAAGGCAGGCACGGCCCCTTCTATCATTGCATCTTTCATCTGCTGTCTCCTTCATAGCACATGGCCTGACATGAGAGGGAGCTCTCACAGGGGTTTCTACAGCGCGTGCTTATCTGCTTACAGCCTCCACACGTCTAGCCTGCACATATTTGGGATGACTTTCATCTCCAGAAACAATAAAACTGCAGCTATTAAAAGACAATCTTCCAGAACCCCAAGATTTTTCAAAATAGATTTGAATCTGGAGTTAACATTGACCTCTTCATTCTCATACACGCATACACAAAAAAATAACAACAGAACAATAATAGTGATAGTCCATGAGCATCTAGTGAAAACAAGCCCCCCCAAAACTACCTCAATATATAGGTATCACACACACCTGAGGTTCTGATGTGCTATGATTGTGTGGTTTACTCATGCATTCATTTGTTGATTTGTTCAACAAATATTTATTTACCACATACCATGGGTTCTATTGAAGAGAGTGAAAGGACGGCAGTGAGCAAGACAAACAAGACCTCTGCCCTTACGGAGTCTTATGTTCCAGGGGAGATAGGGAAGACAAATGATAATTCTACAAAGAAAACTAAGACAGAAAGATACAGAAAGTGAATGGGTTTATCTGGATGGGTGGACAGGGAAGGGCTTCAGGGGAAGGAATGGACTAATGAGGAGTCCGCCACGCAAAGAGGTAGGAGGCAAAGTTGGAGAAATACTCAGTAGCCATAGGAAAAAGATTTTTGTTTTTATTCCATGTGCAGTGCGATGCCATTGGTATATTTTAAGCAGAAATATAACTAATATTTGTGTTTTTAAAAGATTATTCTGGCTGCTTTTGGAGGAATGGACTGTAGGAGGCAAGACAGAAGCAGGGGACAAGTTAGGAAACTATTTCATAGTATAGCTTGGACCAAAGTTTATGACATGAATGATGCCTTTCGATTACATACGGATTCTGGAAGGCTGTATTTTAATAGCTGCAGTTTTACTGTTTCTGGAGATGAAAGTCATTCTATATATGTGGATGCTGGATGTGTAGAGTCTGTAACCATGACAAACACTTTAAAAGCATCTGGTGAGGTCAGGCACGGTGGCTCATGCCTGTAATCCCAGCACTTTGGGAGGCCGAGGCTGGTGGATCACCTGAGGTTGGGAGTTCAAGACCAGCCTGATCAACATGGAGAAACCCCGTCTCTAATAAGAATACAAAATTAGCCGGGCATGGTGGCACATGCCTGTAATCCCAGCTACTCAGGAGGCTGAGGCAGCAGAATCACTTGAACCTGGGAGGCGGAGGTTGCAATGAGCTGAGATCACGCCATTGCACTCCAGCCTGGGCAAGAGGAGTGAAACTCCGTCTCAAAAAAAAAGCATCTGGAGAGCGCTTACTCTTGCATCAGGCCATATGCCTTGATGGAGACAGCAAATAGGAGATACAATGATAGAAGAGGGCCTTGCCTTGTGCTGTTCATGAGACAAAGGCTATTTCTTCCACTTGTGAGACCAGCGGAATCGATAAAAAAGATTCTTATCTCAGCACAATGGCTAAAGTAAATGGGAACACCAAGGTAAACTAGAAAAAAACAAGAAGAGAAGATGAGAGAAGAAATTGGGAGAGCAGAGATAGAAGACCCAAAACAAAACTTCCATGAGGCTGCAACATCTTATTATAGAAAAGTCAGTGCCAGAAAGTAAATAGTCCTCAAAACTCACCAGAACATGTCAAGAGATTATATGAGTCATGAAGAGGCAACCACTGGCAACATTTTAGACAGTGCATTCATCAGAATGAATATTGTATGGAATGGATATGACGCATTGAAGAAAAAGTTCCCATGATGTTTATATTGACATTAACAAAATTTTCTTAGAAAGTCAAAGTGGAGTCATTATTCTTTACAGAAAAATGCCAAGCACTAAATGCAAATGCACAATGAAAACAGAAAACCCCCATTTTACAATCATGAATAGCAGTGACTGATTCAGCAAAACCATAGTGGGTACCAAAGCTATTAGGTGAATGATTATTCGGAAAAAAATATATACGTAGATACAAGATCTTATCCCATATATTAATTATTAATTTGAAAGGAAAAGTTCTTTTACCATTTGAGAAATCTGACAGAAACTGATCATATTTAACATTATCAATAATGGGACAAACTGACACAGCATTCCCATGATGTGAATCACTAAGAATAACCCACGTCACCTTTGCAGTACTCCTGAATCCACTCATGAGGAAACAAACAAATCAAAATTGAGGGACACTGTACAAAAATAATTGCATTTATTTATTCAAATAAATGAAGTCAATGTCATGAAATTTAAAAAGGGGTAATAGGAGACTATTCTAAAATAAAGACAAAAATAAATATAAATACTGAAGGTCATCTTCATTGGATTCTGGATTAAATAAACAAATCTACAAATGGTAATATTCGGATAATTACAGAAATTTGATAGCAGGCCATGGACAAGATAAGTGAATACTTTTGTTCTTAGGAGAGACAGGAAGAAATATTTAGGTTCGAGTGAGTAGTACATCTGCAAATAGCTCAAAAAGAAAGAAATAGAGAAGCAAAGGATTAAAAAGTTTAGATGAAAAGTAAATACAGTGCTCATTGTCCTCATCTTGAAACTTTTCTGTAGTTTGAATATTTCCAAAGAGAAAGATGATAAAAAAACAAAACAATACAAGTGTTCTGCCCTCAGAAGTGGAGAACAGTACTGTTCATCTACTCGTACAGAATAGCACTGTGAAAGACAGCACAGTGTCCTATTAAAACTCCTGGGCCCGTCTTTCAACTTTTTCACATGTTAACTACATGGCTTTGAACAAGTTACTTTATTTCCCTGTACTTCCATTTCTGAGCTACAAAATGGGAATAAAAATAGTACCAACCAGCCCGGCGCGGTGGCTCACGCCTGTAATCCCAGCACTTTGGGAGGCTGAGGTGGGCGGATCACGAAGTCTAGAGTTCAAGACCAGCCTGGCCAACATGGTGGAACCCCGTCTCTACTAAAAATACAAAAATTAGCGGGGCGTGGTGGTGTGTGCCTATAGTCCCAGCTACTCGGGAGGTAGAGGTGGAATAATCACTTGAACCTGGGAGGCAGAGGTTGCAGTGAGCCGAGATCAGGCCCCTGCACTCCAGCCTGGGCGACAGAGTGAGACTCGTCTTAAAAAAAAATAAAAAATAGCGCCAACCACAAAATGTTTTTGTGAAGATTAAGGCATTTATAACTACAGTGACAAACAGTAAGCACTCAGTAAATGTAAGCTGTTAGTATCTCACTTCAGTGGTTACTAAAGGCAAGACTGTATATCCTCAAAAGACACTACTGAGAGAACAACTCTTCTAAAATGTAGTGATTGTAGATCTCGTCCGTAATGAAAATTATTAACTAATAATATTTTTATTATTTATTACTTATTACTACTTGGTACTCTTAGAACTTCAATTTAGGTTTTTGTGGATTCTTTCTTTTTCTTTCTTTTTTCGTTGAGAACGAAACCTCTGCCTCCTTATTCAAGAGATTTTCCTGTCTCAGCCTTCCAAGTAACTGGGATTACAGATGAGTGCCATCCAGCCAACTAATTTTTGTATTTTTAGTAGAGACAAGTTTCACCATATTGGCCAGGCTGGTCTCGAACTCCTGACCTCCTCAGCCTCCCAAAGTGCTGCGATTACAGATGTGAACCACCATGCCCAGTCTGGGTTTTTTAACAGACAATTTTTAAAATACCTGTCTTGTAGAATTACCGTTATGATTAGAAGTTTAAGAACACTCACGACAGTTATTCTGAGTAAGAAAAAATGAATTATGCTTGATATCCTGTGTTAAAGATCACAGGAAAATATTTGGGAAATATTTTCCAAATTATAGTTCAAAATTTAATATATTTAAACATATTAAATAATATATATTTAAACTCTAAGTTAACCTTTAAATATTCAGAGCAAAGATTTTATCAAATTGTTCATTTCCTGAGATCTGCATAGCTAAGATATTGCATTTTTATTCTCAGTTATGCCTTTACAAATATTTCTTTTGAAACTTCTCTTTCTTCCAAAATAAGGAACTGAAATGAAACCCAGGAACAGGCTAACATAGGAATCTAACAAAATATATTTCCCCTCCTTCCCAACATGACTCTAGGCCCTAAAGGGCTGTGTTCTTAGTATAAAGATAAACTGGAAGGAAATCTGTTCCCAACCTCAAAGCATTGTAAGAAGAATCAATTCTCTTAAAAATGGCACAGAAAAAAAGGTGACAGAAAAAAATGATGCTAAAAATTTGGATCTAAAACTGAGTGTTCATTGTGGGTTTATACCCAAAATTACGTAACTCATATAATCCAAAAATATCAAACCAGTAATTCGGCCTAGAGTAATCCCTTCTAAGAATCTGGTAGAACACTCTGCAAAACCCCAACTTCCAAGCAAGCCTATAAATATTCCCATAAACAAAATTCTAAGAAAAGTGAACTGTCAGAAATAGCAAAATACATAAGAAAAAAGGCACAGAGAGTGAGAATTAGTGGGACAATGTGGTCCATAAAGCAGTCATATAATCAATTCCACTAGTAGAGTTATTTCTGGTGGCTTTGCAATGTGTCAGCTTGGCTAGGCTGAAGCCATTTTTCCTTGGCTAGGGTACGCTACAAGGGAGAGCCTTATGAGTTGGAAGGCAGGAGAGAAACAGCAGCCATCTAAAAGCACACACATGTTGAGTTATTGTTGCTTTGTTGATTCACCTCATTGATGTGAAGCACCATCTGGGCCTACAATTGCTCTACCTCCCCCTCCATCCTTCTTTAGCTTTTCCAACTCCTGGGTGAGGTATCTGTACAGAGCTCTGGGACAAAATGTCCCAGATCCTCCAGGATACCCTTGCCACTAAAACCAAAGGCAACCAAATTCAACACATGTTTTTTCCAGCCTTTCAGAACATTCTTAACCAGCTCCCCAAGTAGCATAAACCTATAACAAATTTGTGTGTGTGTGTGTGTGTGTGTGTGTGTGTGTTTCCCAGTGGGGATTTATGTTTCTTGTTTGTTTGAAACCTGACTCTAATGCATTATCAGACACAGACTATAAAATGACCGTGTTTCATATGTTAATAAAGGATCACTAATATGTTAATAAAGAATATGTTAATAATGAATCATGAGGGTGTTCTGTTTGTGCTTAGGATATAAAAAGCTGCTAGAAAAGGTTGCTCTCATTCCAGCAGGAATAAAAATAGATAATAAAATTTTAACTTTTTGAATTCATCAGAGAGCTGAGGTTACAAGACAACCAAGTGAACTGAATTCTAAGGAGTGACAATCCCGTTCACAGAGACAGGTGGGACCCATGAACCGTTTTGCCTCTGGGAAAGCATGAGTAGAAAAGATTGGTGCCTTACAGGCAGCTATGAAAAAAAATCAGCTAAGATTACTTACTGTATATTTAAAGGTGAAGTACATACTAAGATATCAGTTTAGAATAATTGGGAGCCTCCAGCACAAAGAGAATTGGCACGAACTTGAAAATTATTTTCTGCAGTCTTTCACTAGGTGTTCACAAGAAAAACTAAACATGAAGCAGAAGACTCAAAAAAGTCCCTTTTGCTGGAACAGTTATACCAATGATAATTGATTTATGTTGGGAGAAAAGGCAAAAAACACTACCTGCTTTCCTAGAGCCTCCTCTCACAGAAAGCAAGAGCTCTGTACCACTTGGAAGGGAGCAGCAAACCTCTGTGCAAAGAGCCACTGCTTGAAGAAAGGATAGAAACAAAAACCCTCTGCTCTTGGGAAAAACACAGGAATACCTCTTGGGCTAAGATTCCTGCCCCAATGTGTCTGTTGACACTGGAAGAGGGACAAGACTACTATAAATACAATGCAGAGCAGTGCACTAAAGGTAACAACAATGACAAAAACCTTAATCTAGTGCAAGCTATGACTGGATTGACTCAATGCCTGATAGAAGCATTCTTGCTTCCAGGCATAAATATTATTTGCCTCAGTCTCTACTACTCGTCAACGTACAAAGTCTGACATTTCATTAAATATTTTAGTCAAACAAAAGGCAAGGAGAAAAAGCATCACCAGTTGTTAAGTGATAAATGAATTACTAGAAGCAGACTCAGAAATGACCCAGAGGCTGGGCATGGTGGCTCACACCTGTAATCCCAGTACTTTGGGAGGCTGAGGTGAGCGGATCGTCTAAAGTTAGGAGTTCAAGACCAGCCTGGCCAACATGGTGAAACCCCACCTCTACTAAAAATACAAAAATTAGTGGGGCATGATGGCATCCATCTGTAATCCCAGCTACTTGGAAGGCTGAGGCAGGAGAATCACTTAAACCCAGGAGATGGAGGTTGCAGTGAGCCAAGATTACACCATTGCACTCCAGCCTAGATGACAAGGCAAGACTCCGTCTCAAACATAAAAAAAAAGAAAGAAAGAAATGACCCAGAATGTGGGAAATATCAGTCAGGGACTTCAAAATAACTACAAATAATATGTTAAAGGATATACAGAAAAAGACAGATGACTTCCATGAACACATTGGCATTTCAGCAGAGAAATGAAAATTTTTTTAAAGAGTCCAATGAAAATGATAGAATTTTTTTTTTGTTAATAGAGGTAACTTCCTTTGATAAGCCGATTAGCAGAATGAACATGGCTGAAGAAAGACACAACAAACATTGTAATAAATGTGCCACTCTGGTAGGGGAATGTTGACAATAGGGGAGGCTAGGCATGTGTGAGGACAGAAATATGTGGGATGGCTCTGTACCTTCCCCTCAAATTTACTTGAACCTAAAACTTATTTTAAAAGTCTTCAGATAAATTACAATTTAAAAAAGAAACAGAAGAGGGCAGACACAGTGGCTCACACCTGTAATCACAGCACTTTGGGAGGCTGAGGCAGGCAGATCACTTAAGTCAGGCATTCGAGACCAGCCTGGCCAATATGGCAAAACCCCATCTCTACTAAAAATACAAAAATTACCCAGGCGTGGTGGGGGCTCCTGCAGTCCCAGCTATTCCAGGGGACTGAGGCAGGAAAATTGCTTTAACTTGGGAGGCAGAGGCTGCAGTGAGCTAAGACCACATCACAACACTCTAGCCTTGGCCACAGAGTGAGACTCTGTCAAAAAAAAAAAAAAGGAAACAGGGATAATTGCAAAAAGAAGTTATGAAATAAGAAGAATGAAACGAGAAGAACTAACATATATTTAATTACAGTACCAAAAGAAGACACAGGAGAGAATTTAGCAGAGAAAATATTTGATGTTCTCATCAAATCTTAACCATTGGTGAATGGTTAAGATTTTCTCAAATTCTTAAAATATAGCAACTCACAGATTCAGAATGACTTACAAACTTCAAGCAGGATACATTTTTTTAATCCACAATTTCATAGTAAAATTGCAAAAGACCAAAGTCAGATAAGATTTTAATAGTGATCAGAGTTGTGAAAATTAGAATGAGAAATTGAAAAAAAGTATCAATTCTCCTCAAAATGATCTAAAGATTTAATATAATGCAAACAATTCTAAAATGTTTTTATAGAATTTGACAATCCATTTCTAAGATGTAAATGAAAGTGCAAGGGGTCAATAAGAGCCAAGACACTCTTGAGAAAGAAGAAGGTAGGAACTTGCACTACCAGTTATCAAGTTTATTGTAAAGTGATTATAATTAACACAATGCGGTTTTGGCACAGGAACAGGCAAATGAGCTATGGAAGAGAATGGAACCTTATGCGCACATAGCCATTTCATAAATGATAGAGTTGGTGCTGCAGTTCAGTGCAAAGTAATTGTGCACTTCAATGTACTGCTGAACCAGTTCCAAGTGGAGGAAAGATCTTAATGTGAAAAGCAAAAAATAAAGCTTTAAAAATATAACAAAGGAGAATAACCCCATGACCTTGAGGGTAATGAAGGCTTTCTTTTTGAGACAGGGTCTCACTCTGTAGCCGAGGCTGGAGTGCAGGGGCACAATCCTAGCTCACTGCAGGCACAATCATATCTCACTGCAGCCTCAAATTCCTGGGCTAAAGTGATTCCCAATTCAGCCTCCCAAGTAGCTGGAACTATAAGCACAAGCCACCACACCCAACTAATTTTTAAATTTCTAGTAGAGACAAGGTTTTGCTATATTGCCCAGGCTGGTCTGGAACTCGTGAGCTCAAGCGATCCTCTTGCTTTGGCCCACCAAGGTACTGGGAGTACAGACGTAAGCCACTGCACCCAGCCAAAAGATTTTTAACTGACAAGTTCAAAGAAAAAGTTGATAAATTCAGTTAGATTAAAATTAACAATTCCTCAAACGCCATCATGAAAAAGTAAAAGGCAAATCATAAAATGTGAAGAAGTATTTCAACAGATAAAGACACAAAAGACACAAAATTCAAATTCAGAATTATTTATTTATTTATTTGAGATGGAGTCTAGCTCTGTCGACAGGCTGGAGTGCAATGGTGTGATCTCAGCTCGCTGCAACCTCTGCCTCCTGGGTTCAAGCAATTGTCCTGCCTCAGCCTCCCGAGTAGCCGGGACTGCAGGAGTCCACCACCACGTCCGGCTGTATGTTTAGTAAAGACAGGGTTTCACCATGTTGGCCAGCCAGGATGGTCTCCAACTTTTGACCTTGTGATCCGTCCATCTCAGCCTACCAAAGTGCTGGGATTATAGGCATGAGCCACCGCACCTGGCCCGGATATTTTTTAAAACACTAATTAATATATAAAAGAAGAGAAAACAAGAAAATGAAATAGTATTGAGCCCTGGGAAAAATTATGCTACAGGATATTTACCGAGTGGCTTCTATATGTCTGGCAAGTAACATATCTTAATTTCACAATGCCCCCTAAGATCTATAATATTCTTATGTTTGAAAAAAAGCTGAGGCTCCAGACAGCAATAGCTTTTCCAGAATTACAGAGCTAGTAAATGTCAATGTCTGAATTCAAGATTAAGCCTTCTGACCAAAAAGCACACTTTCTGCAATTTATTGTGCATCTCGCTTTACACCATAGTCTGTGATTAACAAAATTCAGATAGAATTTGCTTTTCTTTGTTTATCTGCCTGCTGGAGATTTGCCCCCTTCCTTAACAAATAACTGCTTCTTGAAACGTGTACCCAACACTTAAAATGTGTGTATTTAATACATCTAGTGAATGCTGCAGCTTTCCTTCACTGTAGGCCCTACCACGTGTGTTTTAAGGAGCCTTGCTGGTGATTGCAACGCACACTCTAATTTGAGAACCACTGCTGTATAGTCACCTTAGATTTATCTCAGAAAGCCACATGGCTGGGCATGGTGGCTCACACCTGTAATCCCACCACTATGGGAGGCCGAAGTGGATGGATCACTTGAGGTCAGGAGTTTGAGACCAGCCTGGCCAACAAGGCGAAACACTGTCTCTACAAAGAATACAAAAATTAGCCCAACATGGTGGCAGATGCCTGTAGTCCCAGCTACTTGAGAGGATGAGGCAAATAATTGCTTGAACCAGGAGGCAGAGGTTTCAGTGAGCTGAGATCACACCACTGCACTGCAGCCTGGACAACAGGGCGAGACTCTGTCTCAAAAAAAGAAAGACACAGTTCTCATCTGTCTAAAAACAGCTTCCCCTCATCTCCTTGGAAAATTCTCTTTTTGTCTTGTTCAAGCTCATTGCTAATTCTACTTAATGCAGGAAGCTTTCCAAGCCTGAAGAAACTAACTTCAGCTTCTCCCATCATCTGGAAAGAGCCACCTCCCCCAGCTCCAACCCTATCCCAGCAAAGGATATTCACATTGTTTCTTAAGAGAAAAATAAATAAACGTGGAAAACTGAAATCAAAACTTTAAACCGACCACAAAGTGCAGTTGGTGTGTGTTTGGACAATATGTGAATAAACATGTGACATGTTTATTTTACTGTTTAGAGCTTCAACTTCTGGACTAAAGTAACTATACCATAGATGCACTCTCTGGCAGTGAGGGAGCCAAACATATTTTTAAATACCAGATAATAGTACAAATTCTCAAATCGTGGTTCTGCCTGATTATCTGCTATCAAATCACAGGATTGGATTTAATCGATTTGAAAATAATTGCTTGCATGTAAAAATCATTCTTCAGAGGTTTTTGTCTCTATGATGCTCCAGATACAGCATGGAATATATGCAGGCTCTGACCCCTCTTCCCATGGTCACTTCCCTGTGGCCTTCTGTGCTTCTGGCTTAGCTTTCCCTGGGAAGAAAAGCTGAAAACTTTCTTGGTACTGAGCCATTCTCCCATCTGGGATAAAGATTAAGAAAGAGGAAGGGAGCTTTTGATCAGATTATAAATGCCAGATGCTACCACATTAATAGCCCTACAGATCCCAATGGTGCTTACTTCAAACATTTGATTTTCAAACTCTCCTCTCTAAAGAATGTAATGGTAACTGTCAGGAATCACAGAGGAGTGGCCCACTGCATTCATGAGCACTTGCCACTGACAGATTAAAGGGAAATCCTGAGACCTTATTGTGGTTTATCAGCTTTCACATGGAGCAATGTTTCCCAGATTGGAGACTTCCACAGCTCAGGGAATCATGAGAATTGTTAAAGAGGTCACCATATTGGCTTGAAGCCATGAGGACAGAAACCAACATCAGCAAAAGGCATTTTAACCTTAGAATTAATATAGACTTATAGGAAACCACTCAGTTATTATAAATAATAGAGCTCTTTGATCATTTCCCTTGTAAAACCTGAGGAAGAGTACATTGCTCAAAGCTGATGTGCAGAAAGAAAGTAGCAAAAGGAAATGTGAGTGATAACAGAAAAAAGAGGAGAAAACAGAACAGTCAAAGACGAGAGTGTGGAAAGGAAATAAACAGTGAACAGAAAGAAGTAGTACTATAGAACAAAATCCGTTTCTAACTCAAAATTCTTAATTATAGTAATAAATTTAAACCCAGTTTCTGAGGGAAAATAGTTATGATGGAGTCTAAGATCTGTCGGATCAGCATTACTGATTTTTCCTCTTGCCTTAGACGCCACTGTGGCTTGGCCAGCACTGCTACTCACAGTCTTTATGTAAAATTTAGAAATTTTGTTAATTATGGATTTTCTTACATTAATTTTATTTTTAAAAATATTCCATTAAAATATTATTTACTGGCTGGGCACGGTGGCTCACGCCTGTAATCCAGCACTTTGGGAGTTGGAGGAGGGTGGATCAGAAGGTCAGGAGTTTGAGACCAGCCTGGCCAATATGGTGAAACCCCGTCTCTACTAAAAATACAAAAAAATTAGCTGGGCATGGTAGTGCGTGCCTATAGTCCCAGGTACTCAGGAGGCTGAGACAGAAGAATCACTTGAACCCAGGAGGTAGAGGTTACAGTGAGCAGAGATGGCACCACTGCACTCCAGCCTGGGTGACAGATCGAGACTCCTATGTGTGTGGTGTGTGTGTGTGTGTGTAATTTACCTTGATTACTCAGTTTTTGGTGCCCCTTAAATTTTGCACCCAAGATGAGTGCCTCACTTTCCATTGTCTTGGCCCCATGAATCGATCACACTTTTCTTCAAAATTTAGTTTGGTATCATCAGAATAAGTAATGGAGAAATAGACGTATTTTTTCAAATGGAAAGACCAACTAATCATCTGGGTTAAAGTAAATACAGATTTTAAGACTAGAAGATCTCTCAGGAGGCTATTTTCACAAATTATGGAGTTAGAGAAATGCTTATACCTTGAAGAATTATATGTGAAGATTTATTCTGAATAAAGTTTTTTCTGGGTGCTCATTTATCTGATCTAGCCAAAGCCACATAAACACTATTATGATTATGTCTTGATCTGCTACAGATATTATGCCCTGAAATAAAACCAAAGACTCTTGACTCACCAGGTCCGATGAAGAGAGCAAACTGGCTGGGCGCAGTGGCTCACGCCTGTAATCCCAGCACTTTGGGGAGCCAAGGCAGGTGAATCACCTGAGGTTAGGAGTTCAAGACCAGTCTGGCCAACATGGCGAAACCCCATTTCTACTAAAAGAAACGGTGAGCATGGTGGCAGGTGCCTGTAATCCCAGTTACTCAGGAGGCTGAGGCAGGAGAATCTCTTGAACCCGGGAGGCGGACGTTGCAGTGAGCCGAGATCGCTCCAGAGGCAACAATATAAATACTTCATCAAAAAAAAAAAAAAAAAAAAAAAAAAAAGAGCAAACTGGGAACACAGCAACTTTCAGTTATAAATTACAACGTGAACCTGACAAGGTTCTCCCTAGAGTAATGTAAGAAAGTTCAGGAAAAAAACATGTTTTGAATGTTAGTTTATCTGTTCCTGTGGAAAAGGATACATATACCTGGATTCATATTAAGTTTGTATATGTGGACTATAGCAGAAGACTACAGAAATACATTTGGATAGAATAAAACCCTTGTGGCCAGGCACTGTGGCCCACACCTACAATCCCAGAGTTTGGGAAGCTGAGGAAGGAGGATCACTTGAGCCCAGGAGTTAGAGACCAGCCCATGCAACATAGTGAGACCTGGTCTCTACACACAAAAAAAAAAAATTTAAAAAGTTGTTTGAACCCTCATGAAATAAAACTAAAGTTACAGACCTGAGAAAATCTGATTTTATATTACCTTTCAAAGGAACATATGGCTGGGCACACTGGCTTACGCCTGTAACCCCAGCACTTTGGGGTGCCGAGGCAGGCAGATCACCTGAGGTCAGGAGTTCGAGACCAGCCTGGCCAACAGTCTAAAAATACAAAAATTAACCAGGTGTGGTGGTGCACGCCTGTAATCCCAGCTATTCCAGAGGCTGAGACAGGAGAATCGCTTGAACCCGGGAAGCACAGGTTGCAGTGAGCCAAGATTGCACCACTGCACTCCAGCCTAGGAGACAGAGCAAGACTCCATCTCAAAAACAAAAATAAAGGAATATATAATAATATGTTCCCACTGCAAATGTAGGTGACTTAGAATTTTGGTACATGTAGTTAATAAAAATAGTTTTGATTATTTTGTTTTCATTTGATAAGAGAGGACAGAGTAATAGGCATTTTACTTATGTTATCTTGCTTAATTCCCAAAATGACCATAAATGGGAAACTCTACTGTCCTCATTTTCCATATGAGGGAGCTGAAGCTTACAAAAGTGATTTGCCCCTACTCCAATCAAACAGCTTGTTAATAGCAGATGGGGCCAGATTTTTAACCCTAGTCTGTTTGATTCCAAAATCTCTGTGCTTTTCTCTATACCATGGGTTGACAAACTACAGTCCACATGCTAAGTCCACCATGCCACCTCATGGTCTGCAAGCTAAGGATGTCTTTTACATTTTCAAATGGTTGAAAAAAAAGTCAAAAGAAGGATATTACTTTGTGACATGTGAAAATTACATGAAATTCAAATTTCAGTGTCGATAAATGAAGTTTCACTGGAGCACAGCCACACCCGTTCATACTACCTATGGTTGTTTCACACTGCAATGGCGGTTGAGTAATTGCTACAGAGACCATATGTCCCACAAGCCTAAAATATTTACTGTTTAGCCTTTTTAAGCTAAATCTTGCCAACGTCTGTTTTGTACTACTTTGTCTCCTAATTTGGTTGTGGAAATTTTTAAAGTATCATTTTAAAAAATAACAATCCCAGTTTTAATGTGCTTTTTTTTGAAAGCATATTAGTATTAGATAGAGCTAACACTCTTGAAGCACATTTCTTCATGCTGCTCTTGCAAAAGCTAAATCTCTCTGCTTGTGCCTCCAACCTGCAAGAAAAGTATCACTCCTACCTCAATGTTCTACCAGTCAGATCAAGTTACATTTTTATTTAACTTAATTGCAGTTTCTCCATTTAACCTACATGGAAGAGAAAAATCTAAACAGGAACACAGATATAAATGCTGGTTTCTTGACAAGTCATGGATTTCTGCCATGACTGATTATAGGAGCCATGAGAAGCCAAGAAGGAGAAGGAGATCACATTTAAGTAAAAGCAAAAGAATGCTTTTCCAAGCTATATAATTCTATGTATAGAGAATAACAAAATTGTGGCAAACACCACCACACCACACTGCAAACAAAATAAAGAAGCTATTGCAAAACTGCGGTTAAACATCTAGTTTCTAACATTTACTTCCAATGGATTTCTGCTGCCTGCATTTCCTTTGACAGCCACTCTGCTGACCTGGCATCCAAGACATCATTATGTAAAATGTTCTGGGAATTCAACAGTCAGTTCTCAGCATCTTAGGTCTAGCCTCCAAGCATTATTTATAATGCTAATGTCAGCACCATGAGCCAATTGTATTCCCATAATCCCCTTCCAACAGTGGAAGAAAGAAAACTCCCTAGAAATATCTATCCCTGGGACACAACGGTAAGGCTGAGAGCAATGTTGTAGTAACCTGTTTCTGTACCTCTTGCTTTCTGACTCTCAGAGCGGCCTCTTTGGCTATTTCTCTAGGGCTTTCCAGTGCTGCCCTCCAGCTTGTAATGTTTTTTCTTATGACTTTTTACCATCCGCTAAAGGAATTCATTGAACGAATGTGAAATATCATTAACAAGGCTGGCAGAATGCTCTTCCATGGATAATGAGGTAGAGGTTTCTATGCCAAAATAAATTTTCATAGGTACAAATTATATTTCTCTGCCTGATCTCCAGTGGTTTAATTTCTCGTTTCCTAATCTTCAGCCTTAGTCAAATCATCTTTTCATAGGGAAAATATTCCTAGCAACCTAAAATACACATGACTTTCCGTGAAAATAAACTCCGTTTCTCCATTCTCCTAGCTTCCCAGATTTCTAACGCATTTAGTATTTTCTAGAGACTGCCAAAGTCAAAGGAGTTCATAAAATACATCATGCACCAATCTGCTTTTCAGACCAACTTGATATGTTGCAGTTGAATTTTGACAGGCTAGCAGAAAGGAAACGACTTAAATCAAAAGCAGGCTTGGTTTAAAATTGTCTTGTCTGTGTGGTTGTTATTTTTTTCCTAGATGGTTCCAGAAAAAATAAATACGATTCTTGAGAGTGTCTACTTTGGAAATTGTTTTTTCCCTTCTTTGTCATTCTCTGTGTGATCCCAAGGGGCTACTGGAGAGAATTTTCCGGGAGCAAAAGGAAGAGAAAAGCCAGTGAAAAACTCAGTTTTCTCTTAATAACAACTTTTTCACATGGTGAGCTGTCTCATCAGCCAGCGATGGAATCACTGTTAAAGACTCCTCTGGTTCCTTGACCTCAGGAAAATAAGTATCATTTAGTCCAGGATCAAAATCAGGTTGAAAAGTTCTCATTAAGAATCTTATTAATATGCCAGAAATGACTTAGATAATTAGGTGGTTCAGATGAAATCTTTAAAATTCAAAATACTTTATAAAGAAAAACAAGCTTTTGAAAAAGGCAAACCCTAATGAGAGCAAAGATAACCCTTTAAAAATGTGAGAAAGAGCTGAGTCAGACTCTGTCAGCAAGCTTCGCTGAGGCCTGAGGACTTGTAGCAACATGATTTTTTTTTTTGAACTTACACAGCAACTTTTAGCCAAACATCTCAATGTATTCTATAAAAGGAAAATTATCTAACATCCCATTGGAGGGAGTAGGTTCAGGATATTACCATTATCTCTGTAAACTAGGGTTTTTCAACCTCTGCACGACTGACATTTTGAGTTGGATAATTCTTTGTTGTGGAATCTGTCCTGTGCAATGTAGGGTGTTTAGCAGCATCCCTGAACTCTACCCACTAGATGCCAGTAGCCTCACCTTCCCTGTATGTCCTCCTCCCTTGTTGTGACAACCAAAAATGTCTCTTGACTTTGCCAAGTATCCTCTAGGGGGCAAAATAGCCCCCAGTTGAGAAACACTGTTCTAAATGAACTCACCAGAGCACAGAGCAGTCAATAGACTTATATGGGCCAGGAGCAGTGGCTCACGCCTGTAATCCCAGCACTTTGGGAGGCCGAGGCAGGCAGATCACCTGAGGTCAGGAGTTCAAGACCAGTCTGACCAACATGGCAAAATCCCGTCTCTACTAGAAATACAAAATTAGCCGGATGCTACAATTCCAGCTACTCAGAAGGCTGAGACAGGAAAATCGCTTAAACCTGGGAGGTGGAGGTTGCAGTGAGCAAGCCAAGATGGTGCCATTGCACTCCAGGATGGGCAACAAAAGCAAAACTCCTTCTCAAAAAAAAAAAAAAAATAGACTTATACAATAGCACCCAGGCAAAAGACAGTCTCAAAACTAGAAGAAAATGGTAATTCCCAAGTCCCAAGCATGTGACCCATACCACCAGTGCTCCCAACTTTAGTGGAAACATCTCTCAGACCACCCCGGAGTCACTAATTTATTCCTGAATTTGGTTAGTTCTGAAAACACATCTACCAGGACTTAGTTGTCAATATAAATTTTCCCTCATGCTGCACTGAATGGTTGACTATGCTGTGTATAGCTGATCGGTGTTATTCTCTTAGGGATCACTAAGTGAATTCTGAGCCTAACTTCTTTCTCAAAGCAGGTAAGTCTATATAGCATGAAACGGATCAGAAGCAACCCTGTTATTGTACATACAGAATCATTTATAGCTTCAAGCCTTTACTAAGTGCAGAGCTACTGATGGAGCAGAATGGGATGGGACAAGGAGTTCACAGGATGACTTAGCTGAGCAGATGAACATTTTTAGATTTTATCTGGTAAGTCCCTCAACCACATTAATTTTTTGCAGAGCATTTCTTGGAAATGGTTGCAACATGTACTTCTTCCTAATTGATTTATTTAAACGTAACACTTCATTTGCATGCAAATTTTTTGATATGTTGGTGCTTGTCTCTTGATAAATTATAAAATGCCTGTCCCCTCCCTCCTTTTTATTCGCATCAGCATGTGAACTTGCTGATCCCTCCACATGACTCAGTGAAGGCAGGTACAGATTAATTTAAGCAATGAGCCAACTCAGCCTGTTTGGAAATAGAGACAGGTGTAATAATTTATTTTTGAAACTTGAACTCAGAGGCCGAGTGTGGTGGCTTACGCCTGTAATCCCAGCATTTTGGGAGGCTGAGGCGGGCGGATCACAAGGTCAAGAGATCAAGATCATCCTGGCCAATATGGCGAAACCCCATCTCTACTAAAAAATACAAAAATTAGCCGGACGTGGTGGCATGCATCTGTAGTCCCAGCTACTTGGGGGGCTGAGGCAGGAGAATTGCTTGAACCCAGGAGGTGGAGGTTGTAGTAAGCCAAGATTGCGCCACTGCACTCCAGCCTAGCAACAGAGACAGACATCACCTCAAAAACAAACAAACAAACAAAACTTGAACTCAAAGACAAAAAGGAGGAGTGGAATGCTATGCTTGTGTGACTATTGCAGAATTCTGGGTGTAAAGCTGTACCATTTAGCTCTATAGTCAATGAACATATGCTGCATACCTACTGACTCTGAAGCCCTGTGCTAACACTACCGAAAATGCAAGAATGCCCAGAGTCTGCCACTTTAGGAAGCCCAGATGGGTGGATCACTGGGGTCAGGAGTTCGAAACCAGCCTGGCCAACATAATGAAACCCTGTCTCTACTAAAAATACAAAATTAGCCAGGCGTGGTGGCAGGTGCCTGTAATCCCAGCTACTTAGGAGGCTGAGGCCGGAGAATCACTTGAACCCAGAAGCCAGAGGTTGCAGTGAGCCGAGATCAGGCCACTGCACTCCAGCCTAGGCAACAGAGTGAGACTCCATCTCAAAATAAATAAAAATAGTAATGCCCAGAGTCATGTTCTGCATTGATTTTGTTTTTTGTCATAGAATAACAGAAAAACTGTTACATACACCAAAGTAATTATAGTGTGAGGCAGAAGGTAATCAGTTCTGTAAAGGGGAACAGGGGTAGTGCGTGTTTTTGGCATTCACAATTTTTGGCCCCATGATAGCACAAAGAAAATTAGGTTCTCATCACAAGATAGGGCAGGTGGCATGTAGTAGAAAATGCTCTAAATTTAGTGTCAAAAAATCTGGCCTAAAACCTACTTTTTCCATTTTTTAGTTGCGTATCTTTGAGCACGTTATATTACTTCCCTGAGCTTCCATTTCCTCATAGCAGAAAGACAACAGTAGTGCCTCAGAGGGTAACTATAAACAGCATAACTTTCGTTCAACCCTCAGACAAATGTTGCAGTTTCCATCGTTAGGGTCAAGCATAGCTATACTTTGTTGGATGCTTACCTTGTGCAAAGTCTTTTAATATATCATCTTTAACCTACATAATAATCCTATAAAATAGGCATCATTATTCCTCTTTTATAGATAAGGAAGAAGCCAAAAGTGATTAAGTGATTTGTCCAAAGTACAGCTGGTATTCCACAGACTCGATTGAGTCTATTAAACCCAAGCCCACCCAACTTGGAAGCATGCATAATTTGTGTATCACCATGCTACCACTTCAGCATAGTCTCTATTTTGTATAATAGAGCAAAAAAATGACAAATAAACAAGTTAATACAGTCCCAATTGACATATGGGATTGATAAAATAACCAACAAGGAAAATAGTATTGATTTATCATATTTCAAGAATGGAAAAACAGAACGAAAACAAGTTACCCCCCAATAGGATTCTTAAGAAAACGAGACAAAAGGACCTACCTAGAATTTGAGATGAAATAACATGTGTGAGGAAGTTTACAGAAGTCGTACCCTTTCCTAGAACTGGCAAGTTTCAACACTTGAGCAGACAGATGGCCTGAAGATGTCATGAGCTCTTTTGAGTTTGGGTTTGAGCTCAGAACCCCGCAGCACCTGTCTTACCACAGAAAGAAAAGACCAGGCTACAAATGTAATACAGGGTGTGAAGAAAGCGAAAGAAGTAGCTAGCTGTCCTCAAAAAAAATGAAGATATTTTCTTTTCAGCAAGCCATAGTACAATATGGGTCTTTTTTTTTTTTTTTTTTTTGAGACAGTGTCTGGCTCTGTCACCAGGCTGGAGTGCAGTGGTGCGATCCCTGCTCACTGCAACCTCTGCTTCCCTGGTCCAAGCAATTCTCCTGCCTCAGCCTCCTGAGTAGCTGGGATTACAGGCACACACCACCATGCCCAGCTAATTTATTTATTTATTTATTTAATTTGTATTTTTAGTAGAGACGGGGTTTCACTGTGTTAGCCAGGATGGTCTCAATCTCCTGAACTTGTGATCCACCCACCTCGGCCTCCCAAAGTTCTGGGATTACAGGCGTGAACTACTGCGCCCGGCGGTGTGTCTATTTTTATATTAGGTTGGTACAAAAGTAATCGCGGTTTACTTTAACGGCCATTAAAGTAGCAAAAACCACGGTTACTTTTGCACCAACGTAATACTTTACAAATTGAAAATGTTGCTCTTCTGGGAGAGAACATGGAGACATAGAGTCAAAAAAATATGTAAGGCCAATAAGGATTTAAAGAGAACCGCCCACCAATAAAGTAAACTACTGCAGGCTGAGTGCCTACAGCTCTCTCATGTAATCCTTGGGACAACCATGTACGGCATATGCTCTATGACTGTTTCGCAAATGAGAACATTTAAGTGCAATGTTCCTTTTATTTTTCTCAAGGTGTCTGTAGAGTAGCCATTGTGTTGCTTTGTAAGACGTGGCCACCTTTAACATGGGAAGATGTCCTCTCTGGCCCTGCCTGTCAGCCTGTTCCCTCAGCACAGACACTTCCCACTCAGTCCGCTCTACATCTCTCTGCACGCTGTCCATCTGGAACAAAGAAAGAACACCAGATGGTACATAAACTAGCACTGGAGGTATTTCCAGTAGCCCATGACCTTTGAATGGATCAAACTTCCACAGTCAATTCCTGATTATCTGTAAAAGGCTTGCATATATCTTTGGCAAAGTTCTGCCACGTAGGTGTATTTCAACAACACAAGAGAATAATTCCACAACTTAAGGGAATTTTCATCTTGGCCTACACAAAGTAGTAGGAAGATAAATCTGTAGGAAAAAAGGAATTATAGAGCCTCCAATGTCAAAGAAAAATCTATTCATTGTGGATTATCTCTTGCTCTCTTCCATTAAGGCAGATAATTGGGGTTACCTGAATCTTTAACTTTACAACACTGCTGAAAGCTAGGCATTAGTCTGTTTTTATAGCTGATGAAAATGAGTGTCAGAGGTTAAGCAGTTTGCCTCAGGCCTTGCAGCTAGTAGGTGTTGGAAGAGAGGCTCTTCAACCTCACTTACCTTAGGTAAGGCACTCCCCTCCCAATAAAACAAACAAACAGCAGAGTGAAATGAAGGGAAGACACTCCTTCTCTTTAAAAGCATGATTAATAACAGTTAAAATTTTGGGGCTCAATTCTCCAGCCTTACACTTTGTCAGCTACCTGTATTGAATGTTACATCTTGTCCTGGCATTTTCCTTATGCCCAGGAACTTTCCGGCCCCTATCAATGTATGTGCTTAGTGACTAAAGAATAATATTCTGTAATCCCAGCACTTTGGGAGGCCAAGGCAGATGGATCATGAGGTCAAGTGATCGAGACCATCCTGGTCAACATGGTGAAACTTTGTCTCTACTAAAAATACAAAAATTAGTTAGATGTGGTGGCGTGCGTCTATTGTCCCAGCTACTCAGGAGGATGAGGCAGAAGAATCGCTTGAACCCAGGAGGTGGAGGTTGCAGTGAGCTGAGATCGTGCTGCCACTGCATTCCAGCCTGGGGACAGAGCAAGACTCCGTCTCAAAAAAAAAAAAAAAAAGAATAATATTAATATTAGCCCAAACAATATTACATTGCAAAGACAATCAAAGGGAGAAAACAATATCAAGATACATGATTCAAGAGCTGGGCACAGTGGTACACATCTGTAGTCCCAGCTACTTGGCTGTGGCAGGAGGATGACTCGAGCCCAGGAGTTCAAGTCTAGTCTGAGCAACATAGTGAGACTCTGTCTCTAAAGATAATAACAATAAAAAGGCATTCTGAGTCAAACAAAAAAGATTTCTCATCTTCAGATAAGCTTGGATCTATCACTTTATTAATACCAACAATAAAAGACCTTGCCATTAAACACTGATTATGTTAGCTCTAATTTAGAAAGTAGAAATGAATATTATAATATCAATAATATCAAGTTGAGAAAACTAAAACTAAGCAAGTTGCTCAAAGCCACTGGCCTAGTAAATACTAGAACCTAGATTCAAACCGAGGTGTTTCTCACTTATAAGCCTGCAGCCTTTCTAACTACACTACTGTCTATAGCTAAGAACTGTTTGTGTGTGTAGCTCGTCACATAATTACTTCTCAGTCCATCGTAATTCTTAGATGATGGAAAGTCATAAGACTGAGAAATCTGAATGGAGCCAGTGCCCAGAAACTGTCACTGCTGGATTTAGTGCCTAAAATTTTCATACTTTCAGTCAGCCAATGAGAAAACCCCGTTAAATGCAGGAGCAAGCTGGAATGGATAGCATAATAACCAACTAACTTGGGAACAAAGTCCTGAGAGACACTCAAAAGAAGTCTCAGTTTACTGGTGAAAAAAGGAGGGCATTGGACACCCTGGAGAAGTAGAAAATGGCCTCAGCATCAACAACAAACCCAGTTGTAGCACCAAGGCTTGCCCTGGCTAGAAGCACTCCCCATCTGATGCATGGAAAATGACTCGCATAAGATCTTTTAGCAAGACAATGGTTAATGTAGTAGTAGAGCTCAGAAGCCCAGCTGCTAATATAAAAATCTGTTCAGAAGACAGGGCTAGCATCTAAATTGTGTCTTCAAGAAACAAATTGAATCAAAATCCTGATTCCTCAGCCAGACATGTTTGCTACGGGTCCCAAAAAGGCATATACATAGAGTCATCTCACGCCCACATACTTTATTACCAGCTGAGGTTCTGACGCCAAATCGCTCTTCCTCTGTTGAGCTGGGTAAATACAACCCCACTAGCCTAGTTAAGACTTAGCCCAGAAGCAAGTGAACCTTTGTAGGCCAGTGGCTCTGCATTAGTCACCTTGAGGGTTTGTTAAAAGTTGGACTTCTGGGCTCCACCCACTGAAATTTTGATTCAGTTTGTCTAGGGTGGGACCTAAGAATTGTTTACATTTCTCATAAGTTCTCTGATGATACTGATACCACTGATCTGCAGACTGCACTTTGAAAATGACTGTTACCGACCTACACTCAGGACTTGTCCTCAGGGTCCTACAGCTACAGAAGCAGAAGGAGGCAAGTTCAAGAAAATTCACTTCTACACAAGGGCAAGAACAGCTGGCCAACCCCTCCTTTCCCCAGAGCCCTACCTGAATCCTCCTAGGACTTCCCAAGTCCCGAGGCCACCTTTCAATTGACAGGCTACCTGAGGCCCATCTCTCACTGCACCAGATACATGGGGAAAAATAGAAAAACAAAATTTAAAAGACAGTCTGAAGAGCAAAACAAGTCCCACTTCCCTTCAAAGGGTATTCCAAGCAGTAGAAAAAAAATGTTAACCTCCTTGCTCCTCCCCCAGAAACTCCACTTCCTATCATGTGACCAGGTTATTGAACATTATTTTTGTGGAGGAGTAAGGTTAAGCTTAAATGTGCAATTCACAAGGTTTATAGTCACATGCTTTGCCAGATGAACTACGCTTTGCAAAAATATTTGCCATAAAATAAAGGAATTGGCGCATCCAATAAAAGTATCATTACAGACATTTTATTTGGCCATCTTAGAGAAACATCCACAGAAGTGGATCGACACATAGTAACCTCCCAATTATTTTTCTCTTTAAGACCTATGGTTTCTTAAAGTGCTTTTTTTTTTTTTTTTTTTTTTCCACAGAGTCTCATTCCGTCACCCAGGCTGGAATACAGTGGCATAATCTCAGCTCACTGCAACTTCTGTCTCCTGGGTTCAAGCAATTCTCCTGTCTCCGCCTCCCAAGTAGCTGGGATTACAGGTGCATGCCACCATGCCCAGCTAATTTTTGTATTTTTAGTAGAGATGGGTTTTCGCCATGTGGGCCAGGGTGGTCTTGAACTTCTGACCTCAAGTGATCTGCCCGCCTCGGCCTCCCAAAGTGCTGTGATTACAGGCTTGAGCCACCGCACCCAGACACTTAAAGTGCTTTTAACCATGCAAATTGCAGAGGCTAGAGTTAATTTTATAATGCATTAGGTAGTTGCTGGGGTAACTATTGATTTTTTTTCACCTGAAATGGCATTCAATTAAGGAATATGTACAAATCATCACTGCTTCCAGCTTGAATGGTAATTTATAAAATTGTAGGGACTAGAACACATAAAATATTTTTAGCCTGGAAGATTTGTTGCAGGCTGGAATGTTTGTGGGAAACGTCCTCTACATGAAGAATTTCTGCTCCAAAACGTCTTGATTAATTAACATAAACAGCTTTGAGGAAAAAGAGAACAGCATCTCATGTCTGGCAGGATCCTGGCAGGGTCCTTTGGAAATTCCAAGGCAAGCCAAACACAGGGAAGCCAGGCCTCTTCCATCCATGGCTGGTCCAGTTCCAGGGAAATGCCTTGAGCCTGGGACAGCTCTGAAAAGGCTCTGCTCTAGTTGGCAGTAAACCAAAGTCCATTTCTTCTTTTGCTCCCAGGTCCCCTGAGATAATGAGTTGGCTTCACAGCCCTGGAGAAATGGGCTACAGCTGAGGAGACCTGGAGGACCCTGTCAAGTAATGGCCTCAGTCAGAGGCGGTGGCTCATGCGTATAATCCCAGCACTTTAGGAGGATTGCTTGAGGCTGGGAGTTTGGAACCACCCTGGGCAACATAGTAAGACCCTGTCTTTACCAAAAAAAAAAAAAAATTAAAGAATGGCCCCAATGCCCTTCTCTTCTCTGCACTGTGAGCCGGTCCTTCCAGAATTTCAAAATGGAATGAATGGAATGAAGCATTATGAGAAAGAAATATAATATTCACTGAAAGTATCCTGCTGAGCTTTTAAAACATGTTATTTTATTTTGTTCTTGCATTAACAGTGCAAGACAGATTATTGCCTTTTCTATAATACAGGGGGAGAAAAGGTGAGCAGGAAGGCTAAGTCAACTGCCCCATATTACACAACACATTAGTGACAGAACCAGGATAGGGACAAGAACCTGTTTTATTCCAAAGTAATCATCTTCTCCACCAGATTCCTCCAATTAACTATAGAAAAGGGGAAAGTTCAAAACAGCTCGACACTATTTAATTTCTTTTAAGTCATTCAGATGTGGAGTGGGAAATAAGTCATTTGCAGATTTTTCCCAGTGTCAAGGAGTGATTCCCACCACCAGGTTCTTGGGCAGTACTGCAACATTGTGAAGGAAGTGATGTTGGTTTACAACCTTTTTATCTCTCAGCCTCCCTCTCCTGTGCCTCTTTTACTCCTCTACCACCCAGGGCCTACATTAGTCCCTCATCAGAGCTTCCCTCTCACTCCTGGAGTTTTCCAGAATCTTGATGTGGTCTCCCATCCAATGTCATAAAGACCAGATAGTTGTACCAGTGCATGGAGGAGAGGTCCTTTGTAAAAGAAACCCATCTCGGCCTGGCGCGGTGGCTCACACCTGTAATCCCAACACTTTGGGAGGCCGAGACGGGTGGATCACGAGGTCAAGAGATCAAGACCATCCTGGCCAACATGGTGAAACCCTGTCTCTACTAAAATACAAAATTTAGCTGGGCGTTTGGCACGCTCCTGTAGTCCCAGCTACTTGGGAGGCCGAGGAGGAAGAATCGCTTGAACCCAGGAGGCAGAGGTTGCAGTGAGCCGAGACTGCACCACTGTGCTCCAGCCTGGCGACAGAGCAAGACTCCGTCTCAAAAAAAAAAAAAAAGAAAGAAATCCATCTCATACTAGTGTTAGACAAACACTCCTTGCTTAAAAATGAACCCTTCCTGTCTTACCACAAACCTCTTGTTAGTACTTCCAATGCTTCCCTATGCCTCGCCTCAATTTGTGAAATGAGAGTAAAATGCTGAGTAAAATAATTTGCACCACTTGAATGACAAATGGGTTAAACTGTTCAGAGATATCTGTATTTTAAAGGAAGAGTTTTTAATGAATTTTAAATGCTGTGAAAATTTTCATGAGCAGGAAGGTTTTTCTAGTTGTATTTCTATCATGTTACACTCTTATCTCTCAATCAAGAAATAATCACAAATTTGGTGTTCCCCATATGAAAGCCTGCCAAGGCCAGGTGGGGTGGCTCATGCCTGTAATCCTAGCACTTTGGGAGGCTGAGGCAGGCAGAATGCCTGAGGTCAGGAGTTCAAGACCGGCCTGGGCAACATGGTAAAACCCTGTCTCTACTAAAATACAAAAAATTAGCTGAGCACAGTGGTGTGTGCCTGTAGTCCCAGCTACTCGGGAGGCTGAGACAGGAGAATCACTTGAACCCAGGAGGCAGAGGTTGCAGTGAGCCAAGATCGTACCACTGCACATCAGCCTGGGCAACAGAGCAAGACTCTGTCTTAAAAAAAAAAAAATCAAGTCACCTCGTTGGACAAAAAAGAAAAAAAAGTGTGGCTGGGCACGGTAGCTCATGCCTGTAATCCCAGCACTTTGGGTGGCCAAGGTGGGTGGATCACTTGAGATCAGGAGTTTGAGATCAGCCTGGCCCACATGGTAAAGCCCCATCTCTACTACAAATACACAACGTTAGCTGGGCATGGTGGCAGGCACCTGTAATCCCAGCTAATCGGGCAGCTGAGGCAAGAGAATCACTTGAACCCAGGTGGCAGAGCCAAGATGCGCCATTGCACTCCAGCCTGGGCAGCAAGAGTGAAACTCCGTCTCAATAAAAAAAACAAAAACAAATAAATAAAAGTGAAAATTTGCCAAAGTATGCTCTAACATTACCAGATTTTGATTTGATTAGTCTTTTTGCTGCTGCGGTTTCTTCCGAATAAAAAGATTTCGTATTTCCATGAATAATCTTCTACCTAGGAATAAAATAGTACCAAGAAACCCTAACAGAGTTCAAAGACCTATGTGACTTGCCCAGATTTTAGAAGAATTGAAATGTGTAGTTTCCCCAAAAATATGTCATTAAATATTATATTTAATATTAACAAAAAACTTGTGTGGTGGCTCACACCTGTAATCTGAGCACTTTGCAAGGCCAAGGCAGGATGGTCTCCTGAGCACAGGAATTCAAGACCAGCCTGGGCAAGATAGCAACACCCCATCTCTACAAAAAAAACTTTTTTTTAATTAGCTGGGTGTATTGGTATGTGCCTGTAGTCCTAGCTACTTGGGAGGCTGAAGTAGGAGGATCATTTGAGTCCAGGAGTTCAAGGCTGCAGTGATTATGATTACACCACTGCACTCCATCAGCAGCAGCACTGCTTAAAAAAAAAAAGAAAAGGCGGCAGGGACGGGGAAAAAATAAAAAAAAATTAGCTGGGCAGCTGGGCGTGATAACTGGCACCTGTAATCCCAGCTACTCTGGAGGCTGAGGCAGGATAATTGCTTGAACCTGGGAGGCAGAGGTTGCAGTGAGCCAAGATCACACGACTGCACTCCAGCATGGCAACAGAATGAGACGTTGTCTCAAACAACAAACAAATAAATAATCACCTTTTCTACAATGTTTGAAAACAGGAGGAGGAGGAAATATAAATAGTGGAAAGAAGAAAAAAGTAGGTGAGGCCTTCAGAATCCTGCCATCTGTTCTTTATCACCTAATATAGGTATATATTTTTCCCAATCATCAGCTCTTAGGACATCTATTATAGGGGCCAGTTTATGTCAGTGATGACATAATTACAGACTGTTCCTCCCAGGCTCACTTCTATACATGCCATCACTTCAGGCCCACAGGCCATCCCACTGTCTGGTTTTTCTGTAATAACCCTGGCCCTTCCGTCTGCGGGCCTTTGCTCAAGCCATTTTTCTCTTTCAAACACATACTCTCCCAATCCTCAATCTCCCTCCTAATTAAACTAATAGTAGATGAAACTCTAACTAATTAAATGTTACTCATTTCTCAAGGCCCATTTGAAATGCTCTTTTTTTCAAGGTCCCTTTCTTGGTCCTTCCCAAGGGCGCCACATTTCTCCCTGTTGAACCCTCTCAGGCATTACCTTTGTGTTACTGAATGGGCCTTGTGTGATAGTTATTTGTGTTCTATAACAGATTCCCCATACAAGAACTTCTACCAGAAAAGGAAACAGGGCTTGTTTATGTGTGTACTTTCAGGAAGGGCTGCTGCGGTGTCTTGAGCAGAGGAGGTGTTCAATAAATGTATTTTCCAATGGAAGTAAGACGAAAATTGCAGACAGGCAAAGAAAATAACCCTAGACTATTTCCTTCTTGAGTTTTTTAACTTCTCATCTTCCTGGACTCTTCCCTTGCCTTGCTTTGAGTATGAGGTTAAGTTTCTTGTTCTCACGCTTTGCCTTCAGTTTGCTGTGAACCCGCTGAGAGATGCGAATACTCATCTAGAGGGATAGGAGTGGGCACAGGCTATGGCCCACCATGAGGAAAAAGAAGTAATAGGACACCAGAAGCCTGGCCCTGCAGGCTTGTTTGTTCATCTCCCATGCTGACTTGCTTGGTGGCTTTGTAGGTCACTTTCTATATTAAGGCTTTATATCTAGTGCAAAAAAATTAAAGCGTATGACTTTTTTCACATCTGGAGAGACCATCAACAATAGGGTTTAGTGTCCTGTGGCTTCATGGTCCCCTCTGGGCAATGGTGTAGAACAGCATATTTTTTTAAACCTCAATCAAAAAGTAGGTTTAGGTAGCTAAGTTTTTAAATTTTGCCTGAATACTCTAGAGGCATTTTCATGTTACTAAGTCACTTGGTAATTTGTTCTACAGCCAGGGTATTTTCCCACCAGCCAACCTCACCCAGTTACCACCGCTTAGGCTTTTTTCTTTCTGTGCCACTACTGCCCCTCAGAGGACACAGTCCCAGCCTTCTGTGCAGAGAGGGACAGTACTCCCAAATGGCCTGAACTGTTGATGAGGACTGTCCATTGGGCAGTTTGCACAGAGGCATGGCAGTTTTCAGGAGACTTTGGTGCCTTTCCAGGTGTGCTGTGAGGTTAAGGAAAGGCAGGCTGGACGTGGGGGCTCACACCTGTAATCCCAGCACTTTGGGAGGCTGAGGCAGGCGGATCACCTGAGATCGGTAGTTCAAGACCAGCCTGACCAACATGGAGTAAACCCGTCTTTACTAAAAATACAAAATTAGCCAGATGTGGTGGTGCATGCCTGTAATCCCAGCTACTCAGGAGGCTGAGGCAGGAGAATCACTTGAACCTAGGAGGAGGAGGTTCCAGTGAGCTGAGATCATGCCGTTGCACTCCAGCCTGGGGAACAAGAGCGAAACTCCATCTCAAAAAAGAAAAAAGAAAAAAAGGAAAGGCTTGCCCTGGGTCCCCATGTTTCTGGTCTGGACATTGCCAGGAAGTGCATTCCAAGACATCCTCCCTCCTCCTCCTTTCCCACTGTCCTGTGTGCCCTGCCCATCTTGGCTCTGCCAGGTAACTCTCTTGTACTCACCCTTTGTTAGGTTGTAAATTTCAGGGCAATCTCAGCAGCATATTCTTATTATCTAAAGTTGACTTAGGAAATATCAAACTGAATAGAACCTGTTTCTTCTTCAGCTTCTTCACTGACTAGTCTAGATTGAGTCATTGCCTAAGGCCTCTTGCTTATTCCAGGGAACAGGCCAGTAAGAGGCTCAAGGAGCAAAGTTGGGAGACCCAGATGATATTTCAGCCTGAGAGAAAGAATATGTCTCCAGCAAGGAGTTCCCAGGGACAGCTCCCAGATGGATCAGACCTGAGGAAAGAGAAAGTGATTCCTTTTAGCTGGCTTGCACATGGCTCTCCTGCATCCCCACCTCCGTGTCACCCTGAATTAGCTTCTAGACTTCTCAGCTTCAATATCCTTTTCCACATGTCCCTCCCTTTGTCACCTGTCAATGAAAGCCAGAACAGCAAGCTGCTGCCACTTTCTTATTGGTTGGCAAAAGAACACCCAAACTTCTCACATCCACCTACTTTTACCTATGAAAAAAGTGGCATTACCCAGGTGTGAGAAGGATGAAAAGGAAACTAGGAGGACCCAAGAAAATTCCCACCTGCGACACAGTTTTTCCTGGGACCATGCTGTGTACCCCTCACCAGTTTATCTTCAACCCTTCTCTAATGATAAAAGCTGTGCACCCAGGTGCCCCTCGGCACTTCAGTGGGGACACTGGTTCATATGCATGCATGTCAGTTTCCTGAATCTCCTCAGACCCATCTCCTGGGAGTTTTTCCTTGGCACAGAAGGAAGAATAATAGATCTCTTCTTTGTCCATTTCTCTAATCTGATTTCGTTGGACTAAATTGCAAATCTAGGGTGAAGAGGGTTAGTGTAGTAGCTCAGCGCAGGGTTCTAAAGTCAGAAGAGTCTGGGTTCAAATTGTGACTCCGTAACATACAAGCTTTATGGCTGGAAGCATATCACTTCAGATTTCTTGGCCTTCATTTTCTCAAGTAAATAAAGGAGATAAGGAGATAACAGCTAACTTGCCAGGTACCGTGAAGATAATACATGTTTCTACATGTCCTTAGCACAGTAAGTATTCAACAATGGCAGTTATTACCCGTATTGGGTGAAGGCTCAGTTCCACGTGGTCATATGTGTTAACGGTGCTTCCTGGAATTGCTCAGTACAATGACTGCAGGCACATTTTACCGCATAGTTCTGGGATGATGTAAGTAAAGATGAGGACCTTTAGAAGTTCACATGAATCAGCCAGGTGCGGTGGCTCCCGCCTGTAATCCCAGCACTTTGGGAGGCCAAGGAGGGCGGATCACCTGAAGTTGGGAGTTCAAGACCAGCCTGACCAACATTTTTAGTAGAAACCCCGTCTCTACTAAAAATACAAAATTAGCAGGGCATGGTGACGCATGCCTGTAATCCCAGATACTCAGGAGACTAAGGCAGGAGAATCGCTTGAACTCGGGAGGCAGAGGTTTCTGTGAGCAGAGATCACGCCATTGCACTCCAGCCTGGGGAACAAGAATGAAACTCCATCTCAAAAAACAAAAAGTTCACATGAAGCAGAAGTTAGTAAGAGAGTGGGCACTTCCCAGCAGTGTCACCAAGCATACACTTGGTTCAGTACAATTCTGGAGCAAGAAAGGAGAAAACATTTTTTTTCTTTTTTGGAGACAGGGTCATGCTCTTGCTGTCCAGGCTAGAGAGCAGTGGTGGGATCACAGCTCACCATAGCCTCGGCTTCCCTGCTAAAACAATCCTCCCAGCTCAGTCTCCCTTGTAGCTGGGACCACAGGCATGCAGGACCATGCCGAGCTAATTTTTTTTTTTTTTTTGTAGAGAGGGAGGGTCTCACTTTGTTGTTCAGGTTTGTCTTGAACTCCTGGGCTCAACTGATCATCCCACCTCGGCCTCCCAAAGTGCTGAGATTATAGATGTGTGCTACCACACCCAGCCAAAAACTTTAAAAATAGTTTCTTCCTGTATCAAGGGAATGTAATGATACATTGCAGAACTTACTTAAAGTACAGATTTGCATTTGTAATTAAATAAACACCTCAAATTCTTTTAAGAACACTATAAAAATAGAGAAGAACTTTATTATTGTAAGTTCATGTGAAACACTAACTAGAATTTCTGTGTATGTACCTGGATATTAGGCACAAACAGGAGAGATGCTGTGCCAATTAGACATCATTAGACACAGCGATTAGACATAATTGTTGCCATAAAGGAGCTTTTGGCCGGGTGTGGTGGCTCATGCTAGTAATCCCAGCACTTTGGGAGGCCAAGGCAGGAGGATCACCTGGGATCAGGAGTTCGAGACCAGTCTAGCCAACGTGGTGAAACCCTGTCTCTACTAAAAATACAAAAATTAACCAGGCATAGTGGCGCACCCCTGTAATCCCAGCTATTCGGTAGGCTGAAGCAGGAGAATCACTTGAACCCAGGAGGCAGAGGTTGCAGTGAGTCAAGATAGTGCCATTGCACCCCAGCCTGGGCGACAAAAGCAAAACTCCATCTCAAAGAATAAAAAAAGGAGCTTCTGGTATAAAGAATACAGATTCTTGAGAATTATGGACAAGCCTTGGAGAACCCGCCAACCTCCAGAAATTGTGTACACAATTATATGTGTATTTGTGGGCAATTTCTACTCAGAATGTCCAGAGCTTTCTTCAGATTCTCAAAAGAATTAAAAAAAAAATAGACGAGAAAAGAAAAGATGAAGAATCACAGATCAAGACTAAAGAACCGTTGAATTATAGTAATTTTTCTACGGAATGCTACAAAAGTATAGTACTCACGGTCATCTAACTCTGGGGTTCTCACAATGGTTGAGGTAAAGAACAAACTTAATTCTTGGTCTGCTGAACTTAAGATAAGCTCAGTCCTTCATTCCTCTGTAAACATGTGATTTTTCAATACGTTTTGATTTCTCAGAAGTTCACAAAAGTTGTGCCAAAATCTATGATTCCTTCGGTATTACATTTGGGCTGCTTCAAGCCACACAGTAATTTATGACCAGCCCGCTGTGTTAAGCCCACCCCCCTGTATAACCAACAGGAAGAGAAGTTTGGCAGCAATACTGCCTTAATGAATGAAAAATGCAAACCTTGCAAATCCCTCTGCATTTAAATCCACCAGGGTCCTGATGCAGACACATTTCCAAAAAGCCTGCATTTCCAAGATGTAATTTACTGTCCTTAGAGGTTCACGTGGGCCACCAAAAGTATATGGGCCTTATTAAAGTGGATTTTATCAGCCAAGCAGGTATAGTGTTTTTTATTATCATATGGGGGAAATTTGATGAAATGAGCAGCTTTGGTGAGAAATGATAAATTGCACAGTGTCATGGCATATTCTAATGAGCATTTGCACATAGGATCACAACAGAGGTGCATTGATCTCTGTGTCTCCACATGGCTTCACTGCATTCCATCCCAGTATCTTGACGAAAGAAGGAGACTTTAGGCTAATTGTACCTTTGTATGGGATAGTCTTCATAAAAACAAATGTGTACTGAGAGAGAAGCTACTGCTGAATTCTCACGGGTAGAAGCCAATGATTTCTTTTCATTTGTAGACTTGATCTTAGTGAGGCAGAGACTCCAGGGAGGTGCTAGATAAAGGAAATCTTCTTCTTTGGAAAATATACTTTTCCTGGAGCATGGGGTACTAGTCCCTCTAGAAGTAGGATTTTATTACATGACACAGGATACAAATTATAGTGGAGGTCCAGGATCCATTATTTAAAACCCTTGGGGAAAGATTTGTTTCAGAATTTGAATTCTTTCATTTCTCAATGAAATGAGCCAGGAATGGTGGCTCATGCCTATAGTCCCAGCTACTCAAGAGGCTGACACAGGAGGATTACTTGAGCCCAGGAGTCTGAGGTTACAGTGAGCTATGATTGCACCACTGCACTCCAGCCTGGGCAAGAGAGCAAGACCCCATCTCTAAAAATGTTATAATAAAATAGAATCTTTCCAATTCTTAAAAGTTAGGGCTGGGGCAGTGGCTCATGCCTGTAATCCTAGCACTTTGGGAGGCCAAGGCAGGAGGACCACTTGAGTCCAGGAGTTGGAGACCAGCCTAGGCAACATGGCAAAACCCTGACTCTATAAAAAATACAAAAAATTAGCCAGGTGTGGTGGTGCCCACTTGTAATCCCAGCTACTTGAGAGACTGAGGTGGGAGGATCACCTGAGCCCAGGAGGTTGAGGTGCAGTGAGCTGAGATCACGTCACTGCACTCCAGCCTGAGTGACAGAGTGAGACCCTGTCTCAAAAAAAACAAAAATTAAGACTTGCTGAAGACTCAGATGATCATTAGCATTTAATTAAATTGTATTAAAATTAAACTAAAAGGCTGAGAGTGGTGGTTCACACCTGTAATCCCAGCACTTTGGAAGGCTGAGGCAAGCAGATCATGAGGTCAGAAGTTTGAGACCAGCCTGACCAACATGGTGAAACCCCGTCTCTACTAAAATCACAAAAATCAGCTGGGCGTGGTGGTATGCACCTGTAATCCCAGCTACTCAGGAGGCTGAGGCAGGAGAATCGCTTGAACCAAGGAGGCAGAGGTTGCAGTGAGCTGAGATCGCACCACTGCACTCCAGCTTGGGTGACAGAGTGAGACACTGTCTCAAAATAAATAAATTAAACAAATGTTAATATAGGATATATATACTCTGTAACTAAGAGAGGATGGGGAAACACCCTATTACTAAACAAATTATTTTCATTATTTTCTTCTGCCAATGTTAAAGTGCTGATCATGTCCCCCCTCATGGTCCCAAGATGGGAATGGGTACAGCAGATACAGGAATATTGTTTTTATTCAATGATAATCAACAGCCAGGAGACAAGTGCTAGGGTTTCACCTAATGCTTGTCTTTCCTATGATGGAGAAAAAGCCATTTCTAGAAGCCCCAAGGAGACTTCCCTCAGATATTATTGCCTAGAACTGGGTCCCAGACATATCCAATACAAATTCAGTGTAAAAGTGCATTCCCTGAACCTGGGACATGTCTTCTCTGCACACATTGTTGTTATAGCTGAACAAAATCCAGAGTTCTTATGCAAGGAATAAGGACAAAGCAGCACTGGATAAAGCAACAAATGGAGAATAACACCAGATTGTATCAAAGAACCAAGGCAAAGTTCTAATTATTAGGGAAGAAACACCATAAATTGCCAAAATGGCATCTGATTAAAGTATTAACCATCTGGGATCATAATCTGTCTGCCGTCTCTTCTAAGAAGCCCCCATGGGCACCAAAGCAGACTCATTACCCAGCTACACAGACTAATTTTTATTGGTTCATCCAGTGGTGACTTGTATTTTATCCTGGGATTTTATATGAAGTCATGATGCTTTACTCAGCAGTCTAAGGGAAAGGAATGAAGGTGGAGGTGGGAGTAAGAAAATAGAAAATGAGGCTGGGTGAGGTGGCTCATGCCTGTAATCCCAGCACTTTGAGAGGCCAAGGCAGACGGATCACCTGAGGTCAGGAGTTCGAGACCAGCCTGGCTAACATGGTGAAACCCCATTTCTACTAAAAATACAAGAAATTATCTAGGCATGGTAACATGCACCTGTAATCCCAGCTACTTGGGAGGCTGAGGCAGGAGAATCACTTGAACCCAGAAGGCAGAGGTTGCAGTGAGCTGAGATCATACCATTGCACGCCAGCTTAGGCAACAAGAGCAAAACTCCATCTCAAAAAAAAAAAAAAAGAAAATAGAAAATGAGGCAATAGGCTGAGAGCAGTGGCTCACAACTGTAATCCCAGCACTTTGGGAGTCAGAGATAGATGGATCACTTGAGGCCAGGAGTTCGAGACCAGCCTGGCCAACATGGTGAAAAACCATATCTACTAAAAATACAAAAATTAGCCAGGCATAGTGGCACATGCCTGTAGTCCCAGCTGCTAGGTAGGCTGAGGCCGGAGAATTGCTTGAACCCAGGAGGCAGAGGCTGCAGTGAGCTGAGATCGCACCACTGCACTCCAGCCTGGGTGACAGAGTGAGACTCTGTTACCAAAAAAAAAAAAAAAAATGAAGCAATAAAGAGATAAGT